>CM069922.1:30440785-30715808 GCA_036172225.1 Cryptocoryne crispatula var. balansae
ATATTTCTATCAATATACATGGGATAGTAATAGTTTACTATCGTGAGTTCATAACAAAGGTACACGTGGGTTAGTAACGGAGTTGCACGCATGGGTTATTAACGGGTCTACTACGTGGGCTTGTCACGGTGAAATAGGTTAGCAACATGTTTGTTACATTTTAAATGCGGGTTCACAACAAGTAATGGGTTTACTAGCTGATTTGAACACATGCTGCACTTTAATGGTGATGTAATTCAAAAAAAATTTTTCCCGCCTACCCCATTTGAACAACATGATGGTGTCTTCGTCGGTGCACTTCAATGACAACATAACAACGGTGTCGGACTTCAGGTTTAATGTCGTTCTTCCTTCCTCCGAGAGTGCCGTTAGCCATTACCAAATCCGAGAGGGCTCGTGGGCACACTTGGTCGAATCCAACTTGACTCACTTTTTGTGTGTTGCCAAAAACTTCTCTTCTAGCCGACCGAGATGATCTAAACTCCATCCATGCCCGTGCCCCCTTCCATTAGCAATCTTCATTGCATACGCATCCCTAGATCTAGCACCCCTCTAACTCTCTCTTTTTGTGTCTTTGGCGACATAGCTGCGCATAGCCGGCGTTGTTCGCCTTGACAGCCTACCAACACCGCTTAAGTGCCCTCTCTCTCTCTCTCTCTCTCTCTCTCTCTCTCTCTCTCTCTCTCGCGCTTGCATCAGCCTTCACGATGGTGTTTTATTTTCCATGCAAGAGGGTAGTGCAACTATGAGCGATAAATCGTACCATCGCCCATCTGCGCCTCGTGTGGGAGCCCAACAGGTCGTATCGGTATCTTCATTGACGCCCCGATGGACAGTTAGCAGCCCCAATCATCTTCCACGTATGGAGAACAATGTTGGGGTTTTTACTTGATATTAATTAAGTGATATCTAGTTATTATTGAGCTCGACTTCCAGCACACTTTATTAGGTTTATAAGATGTAATATAACTTATTGGGCCTGATTTCCTATTTGGCCTAAGATCTGATTATTGGCAAGATCCTAATCGTAGTCGGACCGATCTCTCCTCTTTATTTGAGTATAGGCAGGGTTGTGACTCTCCATACGATTGCAATATATAGGTTCAACAGAGAAAGAAAATCAGAGGATTATCTGAAGGAGACAGACAATTCCTATCGGGTGGATCTTTCTCATTCTTCGTCTTCTGCAACGCAATGGAGTTTAGATTGTCATTAGGTATTCCTAAACTTCAACATATGATGTTAGAGCCTGTGTTCTATCAATAGTTGTTTGATTTTGAAAATCAATTTAATTCTTCCGACTTTCATCGAGTTATCTTTAATATTCTGCGTCAATATCTACAAGAGATTGAAAAATGGTTCATCAATTCCATCGCTAAGGCTGTCGAGCCTTTTAATCGCCACTGGTCAGAACTCCTTGTCGGCTATCTCTATCTGGGGAGTTTGTTGGCGGCGGGTGCAGCACTCGGCCCTCGGCGGCCTAAAGGCTGACGGTGGGGCTTGGCGGCCCCTTCCCAGCACCCTGGCGGAACTGTGTGCATCGGTGCAAGAAGCACCTCTGGATTGCATGGGCCTTGGCAGATGGCTGTGCACCGCTTGCCACCGGGCGGCAGCAGACAGTCAGTGCCTGATGGCGCTGCTTGCTCGGTCGGATGGGCAGCGTGCACTTGCCCGCAGTAGCCAAGATCAGCAGGGGCCAAGCCCCCGGTCGGCGCCGCTTGTGCGGCCGACGGCATCAGACAGCGCTTGTGGGCGGTGCTCCATCTTCCCAAAGGTGCTTGCCCGTGGGACGGTGATCCAGCATATATATAAAAAGGTCTACCAGCGGTTTTGCCCCCACCGAACGGTGCCACCTGCGCCATCTCTGGCCGGCAAGGGAGCCACTTGCTGCCTGCCGCTCCAACCAGCCCTGTCGCCACCCCAGTTTGCTTGGTAGCTAGGGTTTCTCCATTGAAGGAGAAATGATGGACGGTGGGGGGGGAGAGGGTTGTAATTAATACAACATTGTCCCTACAGATCCAATAAGGCTAAGTTAATGTGGATCTGTCTATCAGTTCTTGGATCCAATTTTGGATATGATTTGGATTCAGATTATCTAGCTAAAATCTGATTCGGATTTTAGTTAAGTAGATCTTGAATCCTTCAAGGAAATATTGAAATCTATTAAAATTTAGATCCGAATCGATATCCATTAAGATATTCGATCTGAAATATATTTTTAAGTTAATTATTTTGTATTAAAGCAAGTGACTTTATTTTTTGATTTGATTAAAGGATTATGGGTCCATTAGGCAGCCTTTAGTGCTATGATCTATTAAGAAAACTATTTTAAAGCATACAAGGATATATATGGAAAATAGTGGATTCAGATTTCATTATGGTGGATATTTCTACAATAAAATTGGATATGTATGTAAATAGGTTGCTGAAATTTCTATTTTAAGTTATTTTCAGTAATTTGGATATTAATTATTACAATTTATGTTTAGAAATATTAAGTATACAATCGTGACCTCTTAAAATTTTATTTATGCATGAATGTTTCTTATTATTACAATAATATTATTGATATGTTCTTAGCTTGCATAAAGTGATTATTTGATGTTGTTATATGGTTTAGTAGTAAATTTTTGCATTCTAAATAGTTGGGTAGACTGTCAAAGTGACACTAATCATGAGGAATAATAAAATTTACTACTCTTTAGTTTAAATAGCATCAAGTGAGCATAGAGTTTTAATATTATTCTTATTTAGAGGGAGGGAGATTTAATAGTGGCTTTATATATGAAAAATATTAAATTATCCTCATAATAAAAATAAGAATAGTGTTAAATTTATGCTTTTAATTTGGAGATAAAGTCTAACTTCCAAAAGAGTTTTTTATTTTCAAGTTAAGAGTAGGATAGAATAATATTTATATATATGGTGACTTTTGGGAGTTTGGTACCCAAAATGTAAAAATTCTCTTGATATCAAAGTATATATGGATGTCGGTTCTATCATTTCAGTTTATTCGGGGAGTTGGTCCATTAGTATGTTGTGATTACCTCTCAAAGGAGAAATTACAATGATGCATCAGACTAATTGTAATTCTTTTCAGTTATTAGAATTACTTTGAGCTTTTAACTTGTTGCCTCGTACATGATTAAGTTGCATCATCTCATGTGAGCATGTTTTTATTGCAGTTGCATCTCCAATTTTTGCATATTCTTCTAGTTACACGCCTTGTCTTAATGGGTCAAACTTAACTGAATTGAATCACACTAACAATGGAAATGTTAGAGGATATATGGTTAATGTATGTTTTGAGTCTTATATGGTTGATCTTCTTTTAAATTCCTGATAGATTGACTCTAGATCTATTGTGTATATTGTCACATCCATGCAAGGTTCTTGTTTCAAAGGTTAGTCAATGAGGGTGAGCAGTCAATTCTCTTGGAGAATAAGACACGCTCACAAGTTAAGGTCATAGGAACTTTTAGACTTATTTAAAGTAGTAGATATGTTCTAGACTTAGAGGACCCTTTTCATGTGCCATCATTTAGTAGAAATTTGATGTCAATTTCGAAACTTGATAGAAAAGGGTTTCATTTTAATTTTGTAAACTCTTCTTTTAATTTAATTAAGGATTCAGCTTGTTGGTACTAGTAATATTTTAGATGGTTTATACGATTGTGTCTTTCTTCTATGGTATAGTATGCTTATAAAACCTTGCATACTTAAGCTTTGGTTAGAAATAAGCGTGGTAAAGTACATGAAAAGTCATCCATGTTGTGGCATTGGAGATTAGGGCATATCTTCATTAAGAGGCTTCAAAGATTAGTAAGAGCAAGAATCCTTCCTCCTCTTGACTTAAGGACTTTGAGACATGTGTTGACTGCATTAGGGCAAAGCAAACACACGCCTAATAAGGATGCCACAAGGAGTTTAGGGATCTTAGAGATTATACACACCGATATTTGTGATCCATTTTCATCGTATCTAATTGGAGAGAGGTATTTGTCACATTTATGAATGCCTATTATAGATTTATGTATCTCTACTTACTTTATGAAAAGGGAAACATTTTTGACATCTTTAAGGTTTTCAAAAGAGAAGTAGAGAAGCAATCGGAGTAAAATAATCAAGGTAGTCAAATTTGATAGAGGTGGCAAGTACTGTGGTAGATATATAGAGATGGGACAAAAGCCAAGACCATTAGCTCGATTCCTTAAGGAAGATGGTATTGTACCTTAGTATACAACCCCTAGTAACCTATATCAGAATGGGGTTGCTAAAATAAGGAATTGGACGTTTAAGGAGATGGTCAAGATAATGTTAAGCCATTTTACCATACCTTTATCCTGTGGAGCGAAGCCGTTAAGACAGCTGTGTACATTATTAATAAGATTCCTACGAAGGCGTCACCTAAGACTCCTTACAAGTTGTAGTGTGGTAGGAAACCCTCTGTGAGCTATATGCGCACTTAGGGATGCATAGCTAAGGCTAGGACATACAATCCACAGGAAAAAGTGTTTGATCTCAAAATGACCAATGGATTTTATCGAGTTATCTAGAAAGGTCAAACGGGTACAAGTTGTATCGTTCTTCTCACGTGCCCATCATTATAGAGACAAATAAGGTAAGGTTTCTTGAGTATGTTGAATTAATGAAAGTGGGACTTCTCGAGAAATTTCTTTTGTGGAGTTACATGATCAGGATAAATCACATGCATCTACGGTTAGCTATATTCCATTGTTCATTCCTCGAAATGATACTTTAGGGGAACAAGACATTGAAGTTGATCCACCCCATGATGTTTCTAGTATAGCTCTAGAGATGATTGATATAATAGTTGACCAACCACTTGTCCAAGTGGATCAGGCGCCCACACTACAACACTCTAAGAAAGTTAGGAGACCTACTATATTTGATGATTTTATTGTATATCTATAGGAAGATAGTGTAGATAGGGGCAACATTGAGGATCCAATAACGTTTTCACAAGTCATGAACAGTGAAAAGTCAGACTATTGGTTTGAAGCCATGGAAGATGAGCTTGATTCAATAGTTAAGAACCAAGTCTAGGATCTCGTTGACTTGCCAGAAAAGTCCAAACTTGTTGGATGCAAATAAATATTCAAAACTAATGTGGACTTTAATGGTAATGTTAAGCGATATAAAGCTAGACTAATAGCTAAAGGTTTCACTCAAAGGGAGGGCATTGACTATATTAAGACTTTCTCTCCAATTTTTAAGAAACTCTCATGTAGATTAATCATGGCCCTATTAGCTCATTTTGACTTAGAGTTGCACCAGATAGATGTGAAAATGGCTTTCCTTAATAGGGATCTAGATGAAGAGGTGTATATGAAGCAATCTTAAGGGTTTCATGCTGGAGGGAGAGAATATCTAGTATGCAAGTTAAGGAAATCCATTTACAAACTTAAGCAAGCCTCCCGACAAAGGTATCTCAAGTTTAATGAGATATTTTTGTCTCTTGGGTTTAAGAAGAACACTATTGATAGCGTTTATACCTAAAGATCAGTGGGAGTAAATTTATCATCTTGATTTTGTATGTGGATGACATTTTGCTTGTTAGTAGTGATCTCGGTTTGTTACATGAAACTAAGGTTTTTCTATCTGAGAAATTTGAGATGAAGGACTTAGGTGTAGCCTAATATGTCTTGGGTATAGAGATCACCAGAGATGGACCATCAGGCACTTTAGGTCTTTCTCAAAAGTCTTACATCTTAAAGGTTCTAGAAAGGTTTAACATGCAGTCCTACACTCTCGATAAGGTACCTACTGTTAAAAGTGATAAATTTAGTAAGTTATAGTGTCCCAAGAATAACCTAGAAAGGAAGCAAATGGAGTCCATTCCTTATGCTTTAGCTATTGATAGCCTAATGTACCTGCAGACTTGTACACGTCCAGATATAGCTTTTGCTATGGGTATGCTCAGTAGGTTTTGGAGTAACCCAGACATGAATCATTGGAAGGCTATTAAGAAGGTCATGTGATATCTTAAAGCCACAGTAAATCTTATGCTCACATATGGGAGGTCAGATCAGTTAGAGTTCATTGCATATGCCGATGCAGACTATCGTGGTTGTTTGGATATCTAGAAGTCCACTTTGGGTTTTCTTTTCCTTCTAGCAGGTGGTGCTATCTGCTGGTGCAGTTGTAAGAAAAGCATTATAGTTTACTATTGGGAATTGGTCCAATCAGATTGACGTAGTAAAAAATATTCGATTCCTCGTATATCATTATCTTGGTCTCGATCGGAACCGAACGACGTCGCCAAAACTGGTATTCGAAACGATTTCAAACACATACCTTTGTGGGATTCAAATAGTCCTTAAAGACTAGAGAAGATCGAGCATTCTCACGCTCGTTCAGCTACTCAAGTGTGCGACCTCTAGTCGTATCCACACGAGCTGCCTTCATAGTCGGGTTCTCCTTCACGTTGGACCTTCTGACTCGCCCCGGATGAAGTCCCATTGACTCTCGACGGCCTCCAGCATCAAAAAACGTGAAGAAGAGAGGTAGGGACAAAATTTTCAGCCTTGTCTTGTGGGGCTCATGCTCAATTTGCTATCATATAGAGAATTTGGAGTTTTTCACTAAAACCCCTCTTTTCTCTGTATTTACACCTTTGCCCCCAAACTTATGGATTAGCCCTTATATGTGTGACCTACTAGGCCCAATAGCTCATTTAGTTGTGGCCTAATTAAAAGAAAAATTCCTTTTAAATTAAATCTATTATCTCATAATAAATTTAACGGCCTACCGATCATAAAGTGTACAAGCCACATTCTATGATCCCAAACGGCTTCAGGGATAAACTCCTCTCCAAAGAGCCTTTCTATCATCGGTTACCACATGGCTATAAAACTTCGTCCATCCAATGTTCCAGTCGGATAGAAGTACGGCATTGATTGTCAACTCCTAAATATACCGACACGATGGAATCTTGTACTCATAATTGGATCAATTAGAAAAATATTTTCCAATTATCCTATCTACCTTGGTCAAGGATTTGGAGTACTATCCATAGGACATTTTCTCTCTCCTACCGAGAGTGAATGATCACCTATTGTACACTCAATTGCCTCCACTGGGTTTGCCATATACCCAATCCATTAACTATACAGGACCACAATACTAAGTGACCCATAAGTCAATAGTCAAAGTACATGGTACGCTCGACAAGACATCTTTGGTGAGTCAGGTCAAATGAGATTTGGAGACCCTTAAACTCTTTATTGTTGTTAAAGAAGAAAATTGCAGCGAAATTGTCTTTGTAGATCCGTATAGGTCTCAAAACAAAGTCCACAAAAGGTAGAAATTCGACCAAATTCCGCAACTGAATCGCATGTGCACTACCCTCATAACATGCAATGAACTCTGCTACCTGTAGACACGCAATTTTGGCCTAGTTGGAGAGTTTAAATTCTTGTTTTCATGAAGAATATTTGAAGGGAACCGTGTTTTCCGGAAGAATTAGTCTTTTCGGCACGTTCCGAAGAAGATCGATAGGACATTGACTAGGGTCAAAGTGCCCTATATATAGGGCACCTGGCGCCCTGTATATAGGGCACCTGGCGCCCTATTTATAGGGCATCAGGCGCCCTGCTTATAGGGCACCAGGCGCCCTATATTGGCACCAGGTCAAATCGACTTGATCGGCCGATTTGACCACTCGCAGGGACTCATCTTATCGATTTGACATACCTCATGATGTTGGCGCCCTATATATAGGGCGCTTTGTTGCGTGGAACTGCTTTTCAGAAATGGCCAAAGTATCCTCTTTTGGGCTATAAATAGACCCCCATTTAGAGCTGGAAGAGGGTTCCAACTCTGAACCACCCTAGAGCTCATCCAAGACCATGTTACTAAGCCATTTACACCTCCCATACGCCTTCAAACTGATCCAAGATCACCCTCCAAAAATCCCAAAACCCTACTGTTTCTGTCATCCAGAAACATGGTTTTTTCTTCACTTTGAGAGCCTTTATCCGTCTCTCCTCTTTCATCCAGCATCCAAACCACCCATCACTAGCTTCATTTGCATATTGGCTACAAGGAGGAGCCCCTACTTCATCCTGGAAGCCGCCCAGCACTCCGGAGTAGCATCGCGAAGAGGGGAAGAAAATCTGCTCGAGCCAGACTTAGTGCCCCATATACAGGGCACTTTGACCTTGGTCAACGCACCCTATAAGTAGGGCACCTACAGCTAGCGCCCTATATATAGGGCACCAGCGAGGCAGAAGCCGGTTCTGCACTTTTCGGAGTCCGATCGCTCGTCTGATCGAGTTTTTGTCTTCCATTTTTATCTTAGAACTTTTCATCATTTTATTTGGCATGCATTGGATCATTGTTCACCTCATATATATTTAAAAACCTACCAAAAATATGGGTTGGGATTCCATCCCGATTTGGTTAGTTCATCCCCTTTTGCAAGATTCAAAGTCTATACCAAGCATGATACTATACTCACACCAGAGCTAATGATCTTCACTTGTTTTCGTGTTTCTCCGCAGGACATTCTTAGGTGAACCTGATCAAGGTGAAGCTTCAACCCGATTGGAAGTGAAAGAGCTCACTCAAGCTCTCCTCTTTCGGCCGGCCGAGAGAGGAGAAGTTAGAACCTAACAATCTCCCTCCTTTCCCATTCCCAAAGGTACGATGGTCAAGCTTGTTTTCATTCTATTTGCTTTACATTTAATCACATTTTGGAGTCTTCGGTTCTTGGCGACCACACCTACACACACCACTAACTCTTCACCCCAAGAAGAAGAAGATCAAGAAGAAAGGATACGAAGAGGACCGCGAACCGCCGCGCGGGCCCTCTCCGGGTGCCTACACCTTTTGGCTACAACGGTGGGACTACTCTTGCTTTAGTGAGCTCTTCTCATCTCTTTAAAAGAATGTCCAACATGCTCATCCTTACTTTGGCTCTTGCTTGAGTTATTACATCTTCGTGGTATTTCTACTTACTTGCTTGCTTGTTTACTTGCTTCCCTTGAGCATCATTTAGTTTCTTCCGGTTTACTTGCTTTCCATTGGTCCTTCTCTTTTAAAAGAAAAGCACATTCTAATTTTTAGACTTGCTTTATCAACTTGCTTCGACTTTGCATCTTAAGGGTTATCTTGCTAAGCATCTTTGTCTATTTTCTTTAAAAGTCTAATTTCTTTCCTAAGCATCTTTAGTTGAATTAGTACTTGCTTTCATCCTCGTTTGACCTTATATCATTGTCTTGTTTACTTGTTTTCCAACACTCTATTGATCGTTGCATGCTTTTACTTTCTTCTTGTTTGCTTCTCACTCCTTGATATCTCACTTGCATTTAGTTTGCATTGGGGTTTCTTTGACTCCTTTAGGACATCCTTGAAGGGAGGCTCTCTCTTCCCAAAGCCCTACACACCCAAACACCCCTCTTGGTGGTTGCCAACTCCTCCTCCGGGGATTCCCTCTCGGAAGGACCGGGTAGCTTCCATCAAGACCTCCGTAAGTCCCCAGACGTGAAGGATTCCCTCTTCACTGATCGGGCTGGTTGTATCATTTATCCTAAAACCCGGAGTACCTATCACCTATCGTTGTGAAAAGAGTGACTACCTTAGATTGCTCGGCGTTGTGAGAGCATAGGGTCCTACCTTTATTTGAGTGGACATTATTTCTCTTAACAAGACACTAATTTAAGGTTGAAACACAAAAAATTGCAGTAATCATTTTAAGTCTATGCCATTACTTGTTTGCAAATCAAAATTGAAAACCAAAACAAAAACTTGAAAACACTTAACAAAAACCAAAAGAAATCTTTGCTTGAGGTTAATTTGCTTGATAACTTGTTTGTTCAAACAAAAATCAAAAAACAAAAAAGAGGGAAAAGATTAAAACTAAAAAAAAGGGATTCTTGTGTTTATTCGTCATCTTTCCTTTGTGTTTATGAACTTGAGATCAGGGCGAGTTGTCGGGATGACGGACCAAGGATACGAACCGGTGCAGTCGGAGTATGACCAATCCTAGCCCCACCCGGACGCCGTATGTGCCGTTAACGAACCCGAAATTCTCCCCGAAACCGGCTCACCCCGACTCCACCCAAACTCTGTGGGAGGCATTCTCTCATACCAACCCAACTCAACTACAAGCCATTGAGGCCATCTTGAAGGGAGAATCTCCTGTCCATCACACCCATGCCGAAGGTGGCCACCACACTTCTACCTCCCAATTAGTAACTGACCAACCTGGTGCACCAGTACCGGGCCATTCTCACAACGGACCCTTGATTCCAAACTCACCCCATCCGGTGGCCATCTTGAACCACCCGGACCCAAATAACACCACACCACTTAGGCCACCGGTCTACTCCTCTGCACACTTTAATCAAGCCCGTCCACAAATGCACCACCCAATACACCCTCCTTGTCCGGCTGCCTCAACCTATCCAATGGCATCTGTCCTCCCCCTTCCTTTTGCTCGAGAATCCTCCGTTGATCAAACTGTGCTTAACAAAGTCAACAAAATGGATGAACAATATCGGGAGCTCAAGCGGTTGATCGACACAAGAGCTCTCCCCCAGATATCCCTTCCCAAGCTCCCCGTATTCCATCTTCCTCCTTCTGAAATGCCCATTTACCCCCGCTATGATGGAAATACGAATCCCTTCATTCACATGAAAGATTTTTCTTATGAGTCTGGCATGTGGCAAAACAATCCGAAGGCCCTTGCATACTTGTTTAGAAGATCACTAGAGGGCTCCACGTTGGAATGGTTCTATTCACTTGACCCTTTGGAAGCCAACAACTTTGATACTGTCAAAGCATAATTTTTGCAAAGATACCAAGATCGAGTCGGCCCTACATATTCAATCACAGATCTTATGGCCGAAAAGATGAGAAATGATGAGGATTTCATAAGATATGCTGACAGATGGAGAGCAATGGCAGAAAGGCTGACAAATGCACTATCATAATCGAAACAAGTCAAGATGATCATCACTAATGCCACCCCAGCCCTGAAGAACGTACTAGCATTACATCACCCTGTCACCATGAGCGAACTCTATGAGAGAGCACGGTACATCCAAACACAACTCCGAGACTCTCCCATCATGAACCTCTTCGACCCTAGGCCCCGAGTCACCAAAAAGACAACCACCACCACAACTGGGCCCGAAACCGAAGGCGTGGTGACCAACGAACACGTCAACATCATAGGAAACCCGCCCAACAACCACCAACAGCAGTACAGAAACCCCCAGTACAGAAACCCCCGCCAAACCCAACCGGCACCTCGCCCTCAGATTCAACCCCAACCTTTCCGTCACCAAATACCAAATCAATATCCCCAGCAACCAACATAGACACTAGTACCCCAGCAACCCCGGCAGTTGGCCGTGCAAACCTTTGCACCTCAACCCCCACGCCAACCGACCACCTATAACCAGGCACCTCCCCCCGCCGCCTATGCGCCGCGAAGAACAGGGCCTATAAGAAACCATTACCCGCCATTACCGTACTCTCTCACAGATATTTTCAATGCTCTTATGGCGGCAGGGCAGATTTCATTGCCAAGAGAAAAGCTGGAGTGGCCACAAAATGCCAATACATATAGATACTGCTTGTACCATAGATATCTGGGGCACACAGTGGAGAATTGCTTTCAATTTAAAGATTATATCCATGTCCTCCACGAGCAGGGAAGCATTGACTAGAGTCAGATGGGCGAATACATCAAGATAGTAAAGAACCAGCCTCAGCAGCAGCAGCAGGTACCAGTCCAACAACAACAACAACATGAATCCGGTCTAGGGATCATTCAGAATCCGCTACCTGCACACGCGCCAGTGATAGTACCAAAAAATCAAAGGGTTAATCCCGTTATGACCTCTACCGATGAACCCCGCGATAGAGGCCAAAATTGGCAAATCGAGGGACCTGCTTCCTTCATGAACATTAACCCTCTGAACCACATTAACCGAACCGTTCACTCCATACCATGAGCTATACCCACCAGAAGAAGCCAACCACCAATCATTCGTACCTCGTCACGACCTACCATAACGCCACCAGCCATACAACTCCAGCCGGGTCAGACCCTGATCCGTCTGGTTGAGCCACCACAAACACCGTCACCATTAGGACTCATCATCGTACCACCTCGTACAACCATGTCATCACAACCTACCCACGTCACTACAACCCGAACTATCATCACTATGCCCCTACCAAGGCCTCCCATCATCCGACCTAACCCTTCATCCTCCTCTACTACACCAACCACAGCCCCTCAGCTTGCCATGGTGCTTAGAAGCGGGCGCATGTTCCGAAGAATTTTCTCCCAGACCGGTCAACCGGGCCGATCACAAGAAGAAGAAGAAGAACACCCAGAAGAACCAGTGCCAGGGACATATTACGACTTGCTAAAACACCTCGACAAAACCCCTGCACGGATTTCCATTCTAGAGCTGATTAAAAGGTCCAAGGTTCATCAGGAAGTTCTTCAACAGTATCTACAACGAGTAATGGTTAATGAAACCCTCTCCCCTGAGAAGATTGCATTAGTCTTGACTTCAAGAAGTGAACACCCCGCCCTCACTTTTACCAAAGAAGAGTTGGCCGAACCAGAAACAAGAAAATATGCACTTTGCATCACTGTCAGCATCAACGAAACAGATGTCATGTCTTGTTTAGTTGATACCGGTGCATCCATCAATGTCTTGCCACCAGAAACGCTACAATTGTGTGGAATCCCAGAAGAGGATATTCGGCCATCACAGATCACTGCAACAGCATATGACAATTCCAAGAGGCCCGCCCATGGCATGGTTACACTCGAAGTCAAGCTCGGGCCCCGAGTTGTTGCTGTTGACTTCCACATCCTGGACATGGACCTAACTTACAAAGCTATCTTGGGAAGGCCTTATCTCGAGGCACTAGAGGCGTAGCCTCAACCAATCACCAACGCATCAAGTTTTCCTTCAAGGGTCAGGTTGTCAAAGTGGTAAGCATGCCTGTGGACTGCCTGGTTACTCTCCCTCTGGCTTGCCAAATCAACCGGTCTTCACAATCCTTGATCTACCAAAGGATGGAAGGCAGCCCGAGCAAGTTTGGAAAAGAAAGAAGGATGATACCAAGACCCTCGGGTGGCATATGATGGAAAATGCGGGATATCAAGAAGGACGAGGGTTGGGAAGAGAATTGCAGGGCATCGTAGAGCCCATCCAGCTAATAAAGACAACATCAAGGAATGGGATAGGATATGATGGGACAAGCGATAATGGCCAAAAGGTCAGTCGAAAATACTCCAAGGGGTGTCTACACAAGTTCTTCGACAAGAGGGAGACAATACAGATGATTGAAAAACAAGAACCACAAGAATAGGCAAAGAGGAAGAAGGTTGGCAGCCTAGAAGATGAGATGTATCTCGACATATCATGGTTATTCTCTGAAGAAGGGTCAAGTGGCGAATTATTCCATAGCAAGCCTTATGGCAATCAGAATCAGCTCTTGTCACCCCCACGGATCCGATAGACTCATTCTCGACAAGTTCACCATCGCATTCACCATGCAACAAAGATGGATGCTCTCTTTACCCATCTTTGCTCGATTTGTTCCCTTCTCTGTCAATATCCTAGCCCACACTGGAAACCACAACCAACCAAACTCCTTTTGTGTTTATGTTTAGTACTTCTAAAACAAAACATCATGTTCTCAACCCAAGTTTCGATCGAAGAAACTTCCCAACTCACTCCAAAGGATGATCCAACCGGGAGGCCACCCGATCTCTCGATCGATCTCCTTTGCCCTTCATCCTCTACAATAAATTCCACTCCCTCCACCTCCTCTTCCTTCCCTTATTCACCTTCTTCTTATTTAGGTTTATTTTCCAATAAAAATAAAACAAAAATCGTGGGTAGGAGAGTTACAAAAAGTTATCTGGGTCGGTTGGCTCAGAAAAGCTTAGAATGTGCCAAGCTACCGGAGTATCTAAAAAATGCGATCCAATTGGATGAGATTCGATATGAGGAGAAGGACAACATTGATTCGACATTAGGGGTTTATGAGGTTGTATCGGAAAAGGATCCCGTTGTTGAGGATGAAGAAGAGGATTTGGTTGATGCTTATGCATCCGGATTAAAGAGATTTGAAGAACCATCAGCCACGGTGGATGAACCGACTAAGGAACTTAATCTTGGAACATCGGAAGATCCTAAGAATATCCTCATCAGTGCCAACCTCACCCCTTTAGAAGAACAGAAGCTAATGGGGGTATTACAAGAATACAGGGACACGTTTGCTTGGACATACGAAGACATGCCGGGGTTAGACAAGTCATTGGTGGAGCATCGATTAACTTTAAAACCCGAAGCTACCCTGGTCAAGCAAAAGTTAAGGAGATTCCACCCAGACATAGCATTAAATATGAAGGAAGAGGTCGATAAGTTACACCAAGCAAAATTCATTAGAGTCGTCCTTTATCCGCAATGGGTGGCAAATATAGTCCCGGTCATGAAGAAGGATGGAAAGGTTCGAATTTGCATTGACTTCAGGGACTTAAACCGGGTGTGTCCAAAAGATGATTTCCCCTTCCTCGTATCGATGTTCTTGTTGATAACACAACTGGATATGAAACCCTATCATTCATGGATGGATATTCAGGTTATAATCAAATCCGGTTAGCAGAAGAGGATCAAGAGAAGACCTCATTCACTACACCTTGGGGAACTTATTGCTATGTCGTCATGCCCTTTGGATTAAAGAATGCCGGAGCAACTTATCAAAGGGCCATGGTGGCGATATTTCATGATATGATGCATAAATTTGTAGAGGTGTATGTGGATGATCTATTGGTTAAGTCTCGGACCCGAGATGAGCATGTTGAGGTGTTAAAAAGGGTTTTGCAATGAGCCAGGGAATATAAGCTTAAAATGAATCACAGGAAGTGTGTGTTTGGAGTGTCATCCGGAAAGCTACTTGGGTTCATCGTCAGTAAAAAAGGCATTGATATCGATCCCAACAAGGCCAAGGCCATCATTGATATGCCTTCACCAAAGAACTTAAAAGAGATGAGAGGGTTGATTGGCAGGCTACAATTTGTTCACCGATTTATCTCACAACACTCCCAAAGGTGTAAAACTTTCTATGAGTTAACCAAGGCGAAGGCCGAATTTAGATGGGATTCAAGATGCCAGGAGGCATTCTATGGTTTAAAGAAATATTTGTCAAGCCCACCTGTGCTCAAACCTCCGGTTCCCGGCAAACCCTTAATCTTATACATCTCGATTTTGGAAGGATCTCTTGGAGTAGTATTGGCACAATTAGATGATGAAGGGAAAGAGCGAGCATCATACTATTTATCCAAAATCTTTGATCCTTGTGAGAAGAAGTATACAACCATGGAAAAAACTGTGCCGCCCTAGTTTGGGTGGTCCGAAACTTAAGCATTACTTTCTGGCTCACGAGGTTAATCTCATTGCTCGTATGAATCCCATCAAGTTTCTTCTTGAAAACTCTGTCCTGACTGACCGGTTGGCACGTTGGCAGAACCTTCTTTCTCAATTTGACATCACCTACACCCAACAGAAGGCGATCAAGGGCTTTGCAATTGCTGAACACCTTGCCCATCATCCTATCCCAATCTTTGACCCTATCCAATTAGAATTCCCAGACGAAGAATTTATGTCCATCCGATCTTACAATCTATGGACTTTATATTTTGACGGGGCATTAAACTTCCAGGGTAGAGGGATAGGGATTGTTCTTCTATCACCCGAAGGTGTCACCATTCCTCAGGCTTTTCAGCTCCATTTTCCAGTAACAAACAATATAGCTGAGTATGAAGCTTTATTGGCTGGACTGGAGGCCGCTCACTTCTATGGTGTCACTAAACTAAGTGTGATCGGTGATAGTCATTTGATTCTCCGCCAAGTGCTGGCCAAATACTGCATATCTCATCCCAGGCTCAGGCCATACCAAGAACTCACCGCCTGTTACATCAAGCTATTCTCCAAACTTGAATTCGTTCACGTTCCTCGTGCTCAAAATATTCTTGCCGATGCTTTCACTTCTCTGACATCTTCACTATCTGTCCCGCTAGGCAGACAGGTTAGGACGATCTATGTCCGCCGACGTACCATTCCGGCAGTAGAGGATGCACGATTCTTGAGGGTTAAAGAAGAGTTTGAAAGGAAGGAATACATTGAGCAAAAGGAGGAAGTATCTTTGGTCGAGCTGGAGGAACTAGAAGAGGGTGAGAAACCATGGTATCATGAGATTGCGAATTACTGTTAGGATCAGACATACCCACCAGGATCAACTGCCGAAGAAAAGAAAACCATAAGAAGAGTCTCCCAGAGATACACTATCTTAGGTGGAGTGCTTTATAAAAGGAGTCTGGCTGGCATTCTATTAAGGTGCGTAGATGAAGAAGAGGCTTTATTGGTGCTTAAAGAAGCACATTCCGGAGTATGTGGAGGCCATGTAAATGCCCAAGACCTCGCCAAGAAGATCATCAGACAAGGGTATTATTGGCCTACTCTGGAAGAAGATTGCCCAATCTTTTTTTGGCACTGTCATCAATGTCAACTTCACGCCGACAAAATTCACTCTCCCGCATCTTCCCTTCACCCGATTCATGCCCCATGGCCTTTCACTATGTGGGCTTTTGATGTTATCGGACCCCTTGGTGACCCAAACTCCACAAACAAAACCAAATCCTTCATCCTAACAGCAACGGAGTACTTCACCAAGTGGGCAGAAGCAAAAGCATACGTGGAAACCAAGGCATCAACAGTCTGCACCTTCATCAAACGCAACATTATTGCTAGGTTTGGGATCCCAGGTGACATCATCACCGACAATGGACCATAGTTCATCTCTCATGAGCTGCGTGACCTTTGCAACAGGTATTGCATCAGATTGCATCATTCATCTCCATAATATCCTCAAGGCAACGGTCAAGCAGAAGCCACCAATAAAACTCTGATAAAAATCATTAAGAAGACTTGTAAGTCTAGCAAGTTCGTGGACTGGCCAGATAAGCTAGTTGATGCTCTATGGGCCTACCGCACTTCTATTCGAACCCCAACGGGTCAAACCCCTTATGCCTTGGCATTTGGGATGGAGGCGGTAGTACCATACGAAGTACTCATCCCTTCCCTCTGAGTCTAGATTGATCGAGACATCCCGATAGATGAACGCCAAGATTCCCTTCTCGTGCAACTCGAACTCTTGGACGAAAGGAGGCTGGCCGCTGCCGAACATGCTAGATTTTATCAGAATAGACTTAAAATATTTTATCAGAAGAGGGTGGTGGAGAGAAAATTTGAAATCGGTGAGGTTGTGCTTAAAAGAATATTCATTAAGCCTGGCGGTCCCCACTCTAAACTTCAACCTAATTGGGAGGGTCCGTATGTAATCTCAGCAATTTATCCTGGTAATTCATATAAGCTGACTAATGCAGAAGGAGAAGAACTAGCTCATCCCTGGAATGGTGTATACCTCAAAAAATATTTCCCTTAAAACAAAAAATCACAAAAAACAAGAAAATCTATAAAATCAAAGGTGTGAAGAATGACGGTAACATCTAATGCTTGCTTGTTCGGTGCACCAACTTGTCACTTAAGGAAATAAGGATAGGCATCATACTGCACACACTACACACCTAGGTTTCGGAATCTGATGATTGGAAGTCAGAGAGAAAGCTAGGCAACGCTTGGAAAAAGAAGGTCAAACCTGTCCCATTCTCTTCTCGTTTCGGTCCAGAATAGATGGAAGGGGTTAGAATGAGGAGTATCGAAAGTGTCCATTGCCTTAGTTGGAAAATGCCTCTAAAGGTCTGACTTCTTAAAAAAGAAGAAAATGTGCCAAAAGATGGGCAATGACCCCTTAGGTCGGCAAAAGAATAGACATGTCTGAATGTGTACCAGCAAAAGCCCAAAAAAGAAAAGGCTCCAAAAGATGGGCAATGAACCCCTCAGGTCAAAATCAAGCAAAAGGAAAAGACCTGTCTTAATGTGGGCCATCAAAGAAAAAGAAAAAGGGCTAGAAGGAAGGACCCAAGGATGTCAAATCCCAAACGGGCAACGCGGGCATTAGTAGAGAAACACATTCGACACCCCGAATCCTATCAAGGACTTATCATCATTCCTCTTCCTTCTTTAACCTTGTGAGCAGGGTTGACCGACTGGATCCAAGAAAAGCCATAGCCTATCGAAGGTGGAAGATCAGAAGATCTCGGACTAGGTACTTTCTTACACGTGATGTCTACTCTTAACCATAAGGTAACAATGAGGGGCACCTATGGCAAGCAAGGCAAAGGATGAGATGGTCGTTCCTTTCACACCAAACAAAAAAATCGAATACTTCAAAAACACCAAACAAATTCATAAAATCAAAATCCTTAAAAAGTAAATATTCAAAATATTAAAAAATTAAAATCACCAAAATACCAAAAACATTAATTGTACCTTATAATTTACCATCTTGGGAATGCATGAAAAGTACCAATATTTTTCTCTTCCTTCTCATCTCTAGTCCAAAAGGCATTGGTAACAACATTGATGTTCTTTTACAACCATTGATTGAGGAACTTCAAATCCTATGGAATCGTATTGATACCTTTGATGTAGCTAAAAGCAAGATTTTTCATTTACGTGTAACATTATTATGGACCATTAATGACTTTCTAGCATATACATACATGACTAGTTAGAGTACTAAAGGTAAATTAGCTTGTCTTAACTGCAACAAAGACACATATTCAACTTGGTTAGAGTGTAGTACAAAATTTTGTTACACAAGTCATCGTAGATGAATAGGAAACAATCATAAATTTCAAAAGATGAGAACAGAGTTTGATGGTCATGAAGAATGGGGTGACAAGCCATTAATGTTATCTGGAGATCAAATCTTACAATAAATACAGCATTTTAACTCTCATGTTGCGAAAGAAGACAACAAAAAGAAAGCTAAGAAGAGGCAGAGAATTAAAAAAGATGATGAAAAGTACCTTGGGTGAAGAAAAATGAGTATTTTTTTTCTCTCTACTAGATTGAAAATCTTTGTTGCTTCGCCACAATTTAAATGTTATGCACATTGAGAGGAATGTGTACGAGAGTATCCTAGGCACTCTTCTATCCATTGAGGGGAAGAACAAAAATGACTTACAAAAGTTGGGTATAAGAGAATGTCTTCATCCAAAAGAAGTTGGATCAAGCAAAATAATGTTACCACCAACTCATTTCACTTACGGTAGAAAAGAGAAAGAAACCATCTTTAGGCTATGTCAATCTATTAGGGTTCCTGATGGTTACTCTTCTAACATTGCGAAGCGAATTCTCAATAAAGATAAGAAGTTGTGGGAGTTGAAAAGTCATTACTACCATGTGATTATGCAACAATTACTTCCAATTGCTGTTAGGGCACTCCTAAATGTTAATCTATCTTCGTCACTAAGCAACATTTCTCACTTCTTCCTGAATATTCATTCTAAAGTTTCCTATCTTTGAAGACTTTTACCAACAAGGCCTACATGTTGCAAAGGTATTATGTCAACTAGAGATGATACTTCCTCTTAGTTTCTTTGATATAATGGTACACTTGATCATTCATTTAGCAGAGGAGGTGATGATTGTTGGGGCAGTCCAATATAGATAGATGTACCCATTTGAGAGATATTATCTATACTTAAATGTATATATTTGCTATTAAAAATGAAAATTTTATTCATTGTTTTCTAACTATTTAGGTATTTGGCTAAACTAAAGTCTTATGTGACAAACAAGATTTATCCTGAAGGTTCAATTACAGAAGGTTATATTGTTGCAGAGACAATCACATTTGCCTCTTGATATCTAAATAATGATGTAGAGACATGGTTCAATAAGCCATGTTGAGAAACATAATATAGTTCAAAAGATGTGAATGAAAGATGAGAAATTTTCATGGAGATACATCGCCCACTTGGAGCAGCTACAAGATATCGACTACAAACTAAAGAGTTGTAAGAGATTCATAAATATATCCTATTCAATTATACTTCTACAAACAATTTACTGAAGTAAGAGTAGTTTTACAATAAATTTTCTAAATGTACATCTCTTGTCAAACATTCAAAGTAGTATTATTTGTTCATTAATTTCAATGTAGATACCACATCGAAAAGGTTAGAGAAATATTTTCTGAGCTGCCTAAGAGTGATGTGGAACAAATTCATACATGCACATTTGGGGAATGACTTAAATTTAAGGTAACTATTGTTAGCTCTGATCATATAGGTTATGATTGTATACGTGAATTATTTATATGAAAGTTTTAATTTACTTAGGTGCACAAGAAACAAGAGATGACCAAGGGAGACATGTCATCTTATCTTTGTTGGATTAAAGATTTGCCAATTGATGTGGTCAAGAAATATGAATCATGTATAGTTAACGATTTTAGGTTTCACATCAAAATATTGAAGAATGTCGAGTCATCCAAAACTCGAGTGTTGTGCTGAGTGCTAATACTCCTTTAACCATAATAAATGTTGAAGATAATGTTATTTACTATGGTGTCTTTGATGAAATTCTTGAATTTGATTACTATGGAAACATGTGGGTAATATTGATTAAGTGTGATTGAGTAGATGTGTATCGAGGAGTCAAACAAGATGGACCTTTTACCCCTTGTAAATCTTTCATGTAAGTTAAGAAAAAATAAATGTTATATCTTAGAATCACAAGCAGAGCAAGTTTGGAATTTGGAGAATCCTAGGAACCTTGGTTGGTGTGTTGTTCGCAAGACAACTCTTAAAGTTTCTACAACTTATCAAGTCATAGTTCTGAAGACAAGGCTGATTTTCTAGACATATAACCCACACAAGTAGAGCAAAGAGAAAGTTACAAAGATGATAATGATATTCAGGACATAATTGGACATAGATCCGATATAAATGGAATTGAAGTTTAATGTAACTCATTCTTTCATGAATTTTGATGTCCTCCTATAAGTGAAATTGTTTTATCTTCACTTGCTTATGTATGTATGCATGCTTATGTAAAATTTGTTTTATACAATATCTAGTAGGGACAATATAGAAATGATTATTGATGAAGTTAGTGCTAGTTGATTCTTAGATAGCTGATGGGGACATGTACAACTCGGTGTCAATTCCTTTGTTAGATGATGTTGATTCATGGATAAGAACATACTTCACTACCAGTGGTGCACTTGACAGACACGGAGAAGTCATATCACTATAGATAAGAATATATTTCACTTATGGCATCTGGAATAGTCTTTCCTTACTTACTCATAATGTTTTGTTTTCTTCAGGATTTCATGTTTTCTTAATGGCCTTTACTCATGAAGGAAAAGATTACTTTCGTTTATTTTACTTAAGGTGAAAATATGAAGTATTAAATAAATGTTATTAACTTGTGAACATCAAACTGTTAACTACTGATTCTGGCATGTTCTAAAGTTTTAGTTCAATGAATTGTAGGCATCATCGGGTAAATTATGTAATCATATTTTTTTTTCTTTGAAAAATTTCTTTGTATATGTAAGATATTAAAAGGTTTTGTTCCAGGGAAGCTTTTTTTTTCAATTACTTATGATGATACAAATCTGATGATGTCAATTACAGGGGGAAGAAGATAATGAAATAACTGTCATACAATTCTGATAGTGTGAACTTCAAGGAGAAGGGCGGGGCCTGACACATTATTCAATCCAATCTCACTGAAGAAAATCAAACATATTGCAGACATCTATGACCTCTCATCTACAATGAAGAACAAGTTGGACTCTGAACATTTCCAGTTGTACATAGAGTATGTTATCTACCTTGTGTTTTCATGTTTTGTTCCAGGGAAGGTTCTTTTTTTTCAGTTACTTATGATGATACAAATCTGATGATGTCAATTACAGGGGAAAGAAGATAATGAAATCACTGTCAAACAATTCTGATAGTGTGAACTTCAAGGAGAAGGGGCTATGGGGGCCTAACACATTATTCAATCCAATCCCACTGATGAAAATCAAACATATTGCAGACATCTATGACCTCTCATCTACAATGAAGAACAAGTTGGACTCTGAACGTTTTTGGTTGTACATAGAGTATGTTATCTACCTTGTGTTTTCATTTGGCATTTCCTTAAATTATTGAAGAAAGTTCTTACAGCATACTACTTAAAGAAAGTCACTACATAACATAAATGTAGATAATAAATTTTTAAAGAAGCATGAAATTGTTGATTGTTTTATACAAAGAATCTTATGTACTTCTTGTGTATTTTGATGCAGAGGACCTTCTTAACACATGTTTCAAGGTAATGTATGTGTACAATTTAGTTGCGATTGTCTCATGTTATTTGTAGCAGTTAGATTGGCTTTGTTAATTTGTGATTGATTTAGAGTATGAACTTTATTAGGATTGTTAGGTGATCGTCTACTTTTCTTTACGAACTTATCGACAAGTAGTTCATGTTAATATTTGGTCCGAATTACTATCATACTCAAAGCTTACATTGATGCATGTTGACATCCTTTTTGAATGTCTAGACAGATTTGGGAAAGGCCAAGTCTCACAACTTTTGATCCTTCAAACATAATAATCTTTTTTTATCTTTGATTAGGTGGAGCATGCAGCAACTTCGATGATTCCAGTGTTTGTCGGAAATTTTAGATCCCAGGGGTTGTGTTTAATGGAAAGAACAAGGCCAGGGATTCATTTGATATACAAAATTTTGGCAAACATGGGTTCTTCTAGGATTTCAACTTCGCGGGAAAGCTCTTGGTTGGGGGGATTTCAAGTCCTTTTTGGTATATGGAAATAAAATAGATGGAGATAAGGATAAATCGTCATTTGTGACTAACTTTGTCCTTTTTATGTTGGGTCTGAGTTAAATAAGTTTCGAACATAACTTTATCCCATATTTGGTATGAAAAAGATAATTTCGAAGATTTAACATAGATAAATCAATCTATATTTACGTTGTACGTACATATATTGTTCCATATACATTTTTCTATATGAAATGTCATGTCTATGTACATCACTCTTTGAAGCCTAATCAGAAAGCGTCAATTGATCTATGATTATTTCACTTAACTTAGTGACAGTATATAAATAGGTATTAATTAAGAGGCAAATTCATGATACCGCGTGAATTACCTCGATATATTTTTTGTAGGATACATCATTTTTGAGGAATCGGCACCATGTTATTATAAGAATTTAGGTCACACGTAATTACAACTTATGATTCAGGTAAAATTGAGATACAAATACTTTACATCAAGTATCCTCAAATATACCAAGATAACATCAAATTTTCCTCTCCAAATCATCTACAAAAAATTCTATCAATTATTAACTCAAAAATCAGAACCCCAGCCGCTGATCCAACGGTCGTCTCTCTCCTGCCCTGCGAATGCTCCCCCCCACAATGGCACAAAGTAGGGGGTGTAAACAGGTATAGTAGAATTATCGAGATCTGATTCTAATTTTGATAAGAGTTAGAATATTCTGATTTTGATTTTAATCCTGATAATTTTGGAGTCATTACATTTTGATTTTGATCTAATTTTAATTCTATTATCGAAAATAGAATCAAATCCAATAATTTCTAATTTAGATATTAAATATTAATTTTTATTCAAGAATAAGTTAATAATTCACATATAATTAATAAATTTTGATATAATATTTTTAGAACTTTATTTTTATCATTTTATATATTATATTTTATGATTTATTTAATTTTATTTAAATTATTTTTACTTATACATTTATTTTTTATTGAAATCAGATAAACAAAAAGAAAATCACCTAATTTCGATTTTGATTCCGATAAATTATCAAAATATCTCCCTATTCCAATTCCGATAACTTATAATAACTTATAAGAGATAAAAAACAATTTCCAAACTTATTAATTTTTTTGGACTCGAATTAAAATGTTAGGATATTAGAGTTCATTTACACAGCACAAAGCAAGTAGGAAAGGAAACATCAATAGGCCATTGATGATAACAGGAAAGTCACATTACGAACCATCTTCTTTGAGGCGTTAGTCCATCGGAGCTGCTTGTTGCAGTGCTATCCAATAGGTGACACCGACAAGACAACCAAGCCTTCCTTGCTTTGGAATGGCAACGCCAGCTGCCAACAACCAATAAAAGGCACTAGATATGGCAAACAAGTGACAAATTAGGCGGAGAAGAGGCGATTATGCTTGCTTCTGGCAGCTGTTTGGTCGAGCAGGATGAGTTTGGTCCTCCTTGCGGCATCGTATCCTCCAAAAGGTATTTCAGTGTTGAGATATTTCATGCTAAGGTAAGGATGATTTATCCTTAATTTTGGAGATAAATTGGATTAAGTTAATCCAGATTAACCCCTATTTTATTTGTAAAATAAACATAAGTTTAAAGATAAATTAGGTTTATCTCTAATTATCCCTATATCAAGCAAGGCCTCAGAGATTGTTTCGTAGGAAAGCCCTAAGGCAGCTATGAGAGAACACGGGCAAAGGGAAAATGAGGTTTCAGGGTGGAAGCCAGAGAGAGGAGGGGTGATTGGGGTTCGACCGTTAACAGAGAGAGAGAGAGAGAGAGAGAGAGAGAGAGAGAGAGAGAGAGAGAGAGAGAGAAGCCAGGGGTGCAAAAGGGAGAAGGTTAGTGTTTGAAAGCTGAGGAATTGCAGAGGAAACTAATTCACAAGCATCTAACCATCACCTTCAGCTGGACTAACGGACAACCTTGCATGTTCCGGACACTTGGAAAAAGAACTGATAGAGTGTTTAATTACATAATAAATTGAGTTTTTATTATAATTTTATATTTTTATAACAAAAATTGTTAAAAATGATGTTTGACAACCTGTTCAAATTTATATAGAGTTTTCTTTTTAAATAAAAAAAGAGGTCACATTTTTTATCTTGTGATCCCCACCTTGTTTAATTGTATATGATATCTACTCTTTTTTGTTATCATACCTTCCTAAACATGATACTTTTGTATCATTGATTAGTTCACATCTTATTTTAATACAACTTGTTATCCGCGCATAAAAATTATTGTGTGAGCAAACACCCTATAAATGCTTACCCATTTTTCTGGCTGCTGTGGCGGTGGTTGCAACCTTATCTCACCGGGGACAATCAAGGGTGGCAATAGATTGGATCGGCCCATGTGTTCGCAAGAAAGGCTAACCACAAGCCGCCATACGAGTCAAAGATTTTGACTCACGAACTTTAACCGAACTAACATACGAGTCAAAAATGAGCCAAATCGAGTCGACTTGGGCCAAATGAACTTCAACTCTTATCTCATAACTTCATTAAAAATCACATTTACTTGTTAAAATCATACCTCAATTAAATTATTATTAATTTTATAATATTATCTTAAATAATTAAATTTATCATATTTAACAATTATATGATTATAAAATAGAATGTTGGATGAGGCTAAATCAGATGAGGCCAAATTAATATTTTTTGACCGACTAAGTTAGGCCGAGTCAACAATATAGTACAAAATAGATTGGTCCAATATATTTTGAACCGAACTGTAAACAAGTCGACTTCAGGCTGACTTTGGGCCCGGCATATTCTAATTTAGAAAATAATTTAATTTATTAACAAACATAAATTAGACACTTTGTAATACATAGCAGAAATAAAAGTACAAATTTCAGATTAAGCCAAAAACAAAGGCCAACATGTTTCTTAATCAGCCAGAAGCATGTTTCTTAATCAGCCAGAAGGGTTCATGCACTAAGCAGACCGCATAGTGGCATTCACTACACGTGCCACTAAGTGAAAACTACCATCTAATAATGGATTTTTCCCCCTCCTACAAGTATTGCTGCATTTTCATCCACAAAAGAGAAAAAAAGGGAACAGCAATAATAACAAGTAGAAGTGTAAGCGGGAGCCCAAAACCCCCGACAAAATCAGGCCTTCAACAGTTGCTCAGGATCAGTCTTGCGCACTTCCAACCTAATCATGCGGAAGAAGCATGAGCAGTTTCTCGACACATGAAAGCTGAGAACTTGAGATTGAATGAATGAAAGTTTGGGAAATGAAGTTCTCTGCATTATGAACCAAAGCAGATGCAGCCACTGAGCGATATGCTAGTCTTGTCCTTCAGTCTTCACATTCAGAGTATGTCTTAATGACTCGTCCTGATAACAAAAAAAAGGATGGTAAAATGGGGTGAAAATATGGTCCATGCAATGTCAGAATCTCTAAAAGATACTGTGATTTTCTCCAGCTCTGCACAACGTGATAGCAGGCAAAGATGGAAAGAAAGCATTTTAAAGTTAAAGACTATGTACACCAACCTTGATACAAACATATATATAGTGAATCCCAACGGTTGACCCAAGAGTGGATGCAGCTAAGCTGCCATCCTCATTTAACGGAATTGGCTTTGTCAGTTCCCAGCTCTGTCCTTCAGGAGATCTATCTGGCCTGTCTGAACATTTGCAGAGTCTACAAAATAAGCAGTAGTAGAAAATGTATCTCCTCCAACATAACAAGGTACATCACAGGTGGAATACAAGTAATAAAAAAGGTCGAGAAAGTCCAAGAAAGAACTGCAACTGCTCATACGAATGAGAAGAATAATAAAGGCATTTTCCCCAGAAACTAGGGATGCACATAAACCAAGACACTCTTACAAGTAGATCGATACTTGTCTCAATAAAAACTTGGCTCAGCTCGACTAATTTATTACGTTAAATAAACAAACTTGAACAAAAAGCTTTCTGCATATCCCTCCCCCCCCCCCACACTGCTTGATAAGCTAGCGAGCAACTTGATTAATTATTCATTTAAATACTCGACTAATTACTTTATTAAAAATTCTTTCAACTATTCAATTAAATAATTAAGTTATAATTAAAATTTATCTATTACATTAATTATAAATCTAAATAATATATAAAAATATAATGTTTATACAAATAATTGAGACAAAATAAAGAATAAGAGATAAATCTTGACTGTTGATTTGAATTTTAACTCAAAATCTTTATGGGACCATAGAAGTATAAGCCCCAAATCAACAAACCCTACTGCCATTTCTATTCCCCCCTCCCCACATGTTGCTCCCCTTTCTCTCTCTCTCTCTCTCTCTCTCTCTCTCTCTCTCTCCCTCTCCCTCTCTCTCACACACACACACACACACACACACACACACACACACACACACGCACGCACTTACGCAAGGGGCCAAAGGTTGAACACCAAACAGCGAGCGATCCTACACACCGACACAAGGAGACGCTGCCGTTGCACAAGGCATCATCGTAATCCTCACAGCAGATCCTGCTTCCTCATGGGGGACTCTAAACCCTACTCTCATCTCTGTTCTGTCTCTCTCACAGTCTCCCACACCACCACTCCACAACATTGAGAAGTAACAGAGGGAGTCCTCGACAGCCTCTAGCACACTCCATGTTTGCTACCAAAACTATCTAACAACTAATGCCAACATAAACATCCCAAAGTAAGTTTTCTCTGTATCTTCCCCTTCTCCATACAACAGCCTAGTATTGCTTCTCTCAAGATCTTATTTCCAAGGAAGGCCGAGTCGGGAGTTGGGCCGGGGTCGGTTGGCCCCTAAACAAACCAGGTTGGACCGGGTTGCGACCCGGTCTGACCGGATCAAGAAATAATTTTGTAATAGTAAAAATATTAAAAACTTTAAAAATTCAAAAAATAGAAATAAACTACCAAAATATAAAATATATGAAATATGACTAAAAAATTCATTTCTAATCAAATATTACATTTTTGTTGTTCTTTTGCATAGTTGATATACTCTCCCCATGACATTTGAGAAGAACACATACCATTGAAAATGCATACATGTTTGTACTCGCCACTCCCTTGTATAATCATCTTAAGATAAGATCCAAATGATCCACCATAACTACCATACATAGAGTGCATGAATATGTCCCATGAGTATCCATATGCAGGTTGAGTCATCCCATAACTATTTTGGTGATGTGAAAGAAACCAAGAATCTTGAGATGAAGCAAGTCTATAAAACTGTCAATAGTACTGACCCACACCCCATTGTGTGTGTTGATCTTTACTACTTTGCAACAATTCACCATGATTTGTGTCTTGTTTCACATGTACTATTCCTCTCCAGTGAATTGCATCGTTGTACAGTATATCCCTAATCTGTTGATCTCCTTGGACCAATAGTGGTTCCTTCCGCTTTCAATGGTCTATCGCCGCTGCTCTTTAAAGTTGAATCTTCTGATGTCTGGTATTGAAGTCAGATGTTTGACTTCAACATGTCTTCTCATCCCTTGTTGATTGGTTTTTGATCTGTAATTCCTAATGGATCAATTATAAAATGTTTAACTTTACTTTTTAATTTCTTATCTTGGCGAAAAGATTCTCTAGTCTTTAGTCTCTTTGCCATTCAAAGAGAAATATGAAATTCCTCGAATAAAGGTACGTCATCGAGTTATCCTTGTGCTCATTCTCAATCTTTTGGGTTGAACTCAAATCACATAATCCTTCTTAATTGTTCACCCAAACTTACACTGGATTTTGCTTGTGGAAGATCTCCGAATCGATGTCGACTTCTTCTATAGTCATTGTCTCACTTCGCTCTCTCTCTCTCTCCATCTCTTTTTATTCTTTTGGTTCTCTCATCTTCCCCAAATTCTTCAACTTCAACCTCATATTGTAATGAAAGTAGATAATTGTTCTAGTCTTCTTGACGCCAGTCTATTTCTATGCTTTGCATATATTAAGGTAAATGTTAACCAATTTCTATCATATCATGAAGCCGATGTGGTCATTGCAACGTTTGCCAAATCCTTGTGCTTCGGTGCCTTGCCGTGGTTCATCCACCAATTAGCTTCTCGTTGTACCTTTGGTATCCCAAATGGAATGCCCTCATTTTATAATCAAGCATCTTGTTGTATGCTATATAATTAATCGATCATCATCCCCCGAGCATTCTACAAATGACCTCTTTTACACTATCTAGAAACTCATTAATTGGCTTGAATATTGAATTATAACAATATTTATAATTGAAAAGAAAACTTGGCAAGTGACAACGTACTCATGTTATTCTAAAAAGCATATTAATAAAAAATGAGATATATGATTTGACTTAATGACAAAGAAAATATTTGTTACATGTATTGGATGATACAATGTTCTATCACACCGATGGTTGATAATATTCCACCACTTGTTAAAAGTCTAACACCATCTATACAATTTCTTCCTCCACCCACTCCAGTGTATTATAGAGATATCTCGTGTCTGCCATCATATCCACATCTACTACTCTAAGAACTTTGACTAAGAGTTACACTATACGAAAGATCTTCTTTACAACCCGTCAAAAGTCTCCACTCTCTAAAGTATGCACAACCTTCCTTCCTTTCCTCTTATCTAAATGACTAGCTCTAACAATCCAACTAGCATATCCAAGTGAAAGTATCATTTGAGTAAAGGAATGCCTCTGTTGGATTAACCTTTCTAAAGAAATGTAATGTGAAGCGAACTAGGTTACCTAGGTCTTGGGAGCTCTCAACCATTTGTATGTTCTCTCATTAGGTTAAAGATGAAATTATAGTTGTATATGAATGATAATACGAATTTGACCATCTTAACTACTCGGTCAATTTGAAGATCCTTGCAAACATCCCCTAACATTAAATCTAACAAATAGATTGAACATGGTGCCCAACATAAATGTGGTATCTTGACCATCATCATTTGTTCAATTGCTTTATACGTAGTTGTGTTGTTTATTACTACTTAGACAACTCGATCCTTTCCCACCTCTTCGACAATACCGTCAATTAATTCAAATAGGTAGTTTGCATTCTTTACCTATCCGAATGCATCCACAGACTTCTTGAAGACAGTTCTGGCTTTGACAATATATTAGGAAGTTGATCATCATCTTCCTATTAAGAAGATGAACATACATAAATTTTAAATTTATAAGTTTAAAAAGATAAGTTTCTAATAAGTTAGAAATTCAAAGATTATTATTATGTCTAACAGTCTGTCATCAACATGCATCCCCTTCAAATGACTTGACATATTGTTTGATATCTTCCACCTCCATTAAAAAATAGGTATTGCATATTTCTTTCATAGTCAATCCAAACACTCCCCTACCGACATCGAATATGGTGTCAATTATGGACTCGTAATATGGCCCTTTGCCACGTCCACCAAAATGTAATATGGAAAAATCATCTTGATGTTGTCTATTTGATCTTATCTTTGCATATCTACAAATTCTTCATTGATGTTGTGATGGTAGTTTGTCTTTGACGTAATCATGTGATAACGGGATCTACGAGACCTATTGGTGGGTCGTCATCTTATGTGAGATTGTGGATTTTTTATTCTTCATCATTGTTTAATCTTCTCCCACTTTCGCATCCACTCCCACTCTATGTCCGTTCCCACTTTTTAAACCTTGATCCATGGATTGACTGGTACACTAATACAAGTTTTCATCCGTAAATGACTTGCAACTAATCTCTATCGCCAACATCAAATCATCTATTTGTAACAATGATGACAAAATATTAATGTCATACAGATATTAAAATGATTTAGTAAACTTTAATGGCAACATAGTTTTCCATCTCACCGAGATCTCACGAGAATCTCAGTCTCATCAAGGGGCTGAGATATGAGATTGCCGAGATCTCTCTCCAGGTCAATCCACAACTACTCTGTGCCCCATTTATGATTGTGTAAACACATTTAACATATTTCACTATCACTTATACTATCACATAAAAATGTGTTACAAGTTTAATACCATATTAGTATTTAAATAAGATTATATACAAGTTTAAATCTTTTAGAAGTACAAAGATCATCTTTTTGATATTGAAAGTGCTTTGTAATTGTTCATTCACAAAGTTGATGTACAAAATGTGTCATATTTTCATGTACATTCATTGATGTACTCCTATTTTTATAAGATATTATGTAATGTTTCATACATATGTACATTTTGATCCAAAAATCCGAAATCTGATCTCCCGAGATTTTTTCAAGATCTCTCCGAGATCTCTTCTCCCCCCCCCCGAGACGAAGCCAAGATCCGAGATGGCAATCCTTGAATGGCAATGTATCATCATAAAAACTTTCATCCCAAGAAACCTTCAGACGATGATGTCATGTCTCATTAATGTGGATCAAACGTCATGCGGGTTCAGAAATTTCTTCCCAAATGGTGTCTTTATGCCACTTTAAAGCTCCATTTTTTTGTTCCAACTCTTGTAAATACCTACAAAATTGAGCTTTTATCTCGGGTGGAGTTCATGTGCATGGTGTCATGTTGTCCTTCAACCTGACAAGCTGATGCTTTGACTAATAAGTCTCCCCCATAATCACCATGAGCTTCCCCACCTGATCGGGCTGGGAATGGTTAGGCACCCCGCGGTCGTCTTCCACCCACTCCGCCGGCACTGCAGCGCCGCAATCCACTAGGTCAAACTTCATAAATCCGTTAATCTATTGAAATTAGCATGTGCAAAGTTGATACTAAGGTTAGAACCGAACAACCAATTTTATTATACATTCAAACAGCCTGGTAGCTTGGACTAATTGGGAAGATCTGAATCCAAAAATAATTTTCAGATAAAGATCTCTCAAGGACCCACCAAACCGATGACAGGACTATGTAATATGAATTCTAAGAATGGAAAGGGCAATAATGTTCCGTTTGACCTTCACCAAGGGTTACAATTGTTCCTTAAGAAATCATCAAAATGAAATGCAGATTCGAAGAACCCCCAAATTGTCTCAATGTTAATCCGTATAGCCCATCAAAAGGATTCAGAAATCCTTGTTATTAAAGCTTATAGCCAGAAGTTCTGCTTGCTCATTATTTTGAGTTATAAAACAGGTACGACTTTATCAAGGTTAAATCTTAGTGTAGGGGGTCTGCTATGATATTCCACAAAAGACAAACAACCAATAATGTAGAAAAAAATTTCCTGTACAAAGAAAACAAGAATCTTAGAAGCATAGGTCTCATGCTTGTTTGAGTAAAAGCATGAGGTTCCCCGGAGTACTATTTGTCTAAAAGCAAGTCCCCTGTTTGCACTTCAAACAAACCGGGAAAATATCATCAAAAACATCGACAAGTATTAAAATGTGTCTAAAGGCCTAGATGTGTGCTCCACTATGATTCTAAGGGACCATTTAGGAACCCTTTGGAAGTCCTTTTTGACTTCTCTAGATAAAAATACTTCGGTAAAATTTATAAGCCTTTGGATACTTCTCTGAAACCAACTTCTACTTGTGGGAGGCGGAACTAAGGAGATTTTTTTTTTCCTTCGAAGCTACTGAAGCTCCTTCCTCTGACAGCTGCTCGCGGCAGTGATGGGTGTAGTGGTGCCATGGAGCATGCTCGTGGCCATTTGGTAAAGCAGCCTGTGTGGTATTGCTCCTGAAGATGGACCTTTTCCTGGGGAGCACTCTTGCTGCCCCAAGCACTGTGAAGGTTGTAATCATTGGAGGACCACCTACACGTTCACTAGCACTTCAAGATTATGTGGCACAAGAACCTGCAGGAGAACCACCTCTCCGGCAAGGCTGCTGCCTACATCTCTCTCCCATCCCTTGAGATTCTAACTACGCTAACATCTTCTCTGATGGAAGCTCTTCCAGGAAGCCCAGAGGTGCCACCTCTATCTCTAGCTCAACGTGGGACACACCGTCCATGACTCCTTCCTCAGAGCCCACATATCGTGGAGTAACCACAGTGGGACAGCCCTTGTCCTCTGTCCACTAATTGAGACAACTACCATGCCCTCCACCCCTACCTTGACTGCGTCAGTTTGTAGCTGACGAGATCAAGCTTCACTGCAGGAGATTTGTTTGTAAGCCAACTCAGTTGGAGGTGGGGAGACGCCATGGAGGTGGGCCAGCGGTGGAGGTCAGTTCCGTTCACCCACCCATAAGCTAGCAATAATGATGAAATGAACAGTCGCTTTCAACATGGCCTTCACAGTGAGACATAGGGTGTATTTTCATGTATGATTATGGGCAAAGAAGGCAGGATCGAGATCAGGATCTGGATCAGCTATGCTAATTAGGGCTGCAAACAGGTCAGATTCAACAGCATAATTACATGTTTCTAATTTTCATTCCAATAAGAGTTGAGGAGTTTTGATTCCAATTAAATCAAAACTCTAACATTCCAATTTTGTTCTGATTGTTATTTCCTTATCAGAATCAGAATAATCTGATAATTTCCGAACTCTGTAATATATATCAAATTTTATTAAAAATAAAATAAATCAAATTTCATTATTCTTTTTATATAATATAATTAATATTTTATTTTATCATATACAATCATATATTTTAATAATTTATATATTTTTTATTTATTATAATATTAATTTAAACACTATTCATTTTTATTGAAATCGGATAAATGGATATGAAATTGACCGGTTATGATTCTGATAAACTACCATAATACTTAATTACAATAGCTTATAGGATACAAAAATATGTACCAAATCAGTTAACTTTTTCAAAACTAAGTCAAAATATTAGAATATCAGACTTTGTATACACCCCTCATGTCAATCCTGATCCGGATTAGATCAACCAATCCAAGGGAAAAAAAGTAGATCTGGAATTGGCCCCGATCGGCTCTTCCAAAGCAAAAGAACAGTATCAACATCACATAATTAAGTGGTTTTGAGGTAAAAATAACTAGTTCTAATAGCTAATTTGATTATAAATAGACATTTTGATAGAACAATAACTAGGAATAATTATTTTTTAAATGTTTACTAATAGTTAATACGAATAAAGTGCTAAAATTAACTTATATTTAAACTATTTAGTTTATGAAACTATACACTTGCACACATATTTGTTATTTTATCAATTTTACTATATAAAAAAAGATGTCACCTAATGCCTCGCCTTATAGCCTAAGCACCAAGGCAATACTATGTTGCCTTGGTTACCTTGGTAGCCTTGGAAATCTTGCCTCGTGCCGTTTTCTGCACCAGTTGGAAGATTTTGAACAGAATTCAAATCCTAATCAAACCAGAATCCTATTTAAGCTAGGATTCTAACCTAATCTAACTAGGATGTCTATCCTAATTATACAAGGATTCCAATCCTAAATCAAGTGGGAAGTCAAGTCCTGATCCAACTAGACCTCAAATGGATTCAAATCCTAAGCCAACAAGGATGCCAATCCTAACCCAACTAGGATTTAAATCCCAGAGGGACTCAAGATCAAAATCAATCAAGATTCAAATCCTAGCTTGACTACAATTCCCCCCTAGAATTCCAATCCTAATCAAAGTAGAATTCAAGTCCTAATCGAAGTAGGATTCAAATCCTACACCTATTAGGATTCCAAAAATATTAGAATTTTACCCCTAGTCCTACAAGGAAAACAAAAAAAAATTGCAGTTGGCAGGTACAAAAAAACCCAAAACAGGTCTGCCTGCTGACCAAGTCTACAACCCAAGGAAAGAAAAAAGGGTTTTTGCAAGATCCAAAATAGAAAAAAATGAAGACAGCAGCAAAACAGAACTGATGTTGCAAATCTAAATACTCAACTCGAGCTTTAATCCCAAGTTACTTGGGGTCGGCCATATGGATTCTCTTTCTCCACTCATTGTCAATTTTAAGTTACCTCTTCAAATATATTTAAATTATCTAAATCATATCGAATTACTCTACTCCAAGTTAATCTAGATCTATCACGTCCTTTTTTTGTTTCTTTTATTTAATATTTTCTACTTTCTTATTGGAGCCTCCTTAGATCTACTTTAATATGTCCAAACCATCTCAATATCCCTTCTTTATCTATAATTGTCATTACTCCCACATCTCCTCTAATATATTCATTTTTTATTGTATCTAATCTAATATAACCACTCATCTATCTTATTATTCTTATTTCAGCAACATTTATTTTAAAAGTATATTTTTATTTTACTATTCAACATTCACTACCATACAACATTGTAAGTCGTATACTTGCACATTAAAAATTTTTATTTCAACTTCAGTAGAATCTTACGATCACATAGAATCTCTGTAGCCAATCTCCACTTCATCCAACCTATTTTAATTCAATGATTAACATGTTCATCACATTCTCCAAGATACTTGAATTATGTTCTTTTACATAATATTTCCCAATCCAAATTAACATCATCACCCATTGCGCTTTTAGCATATATTATATTTTAGTTCTAATTTTCTTGAAACCCTTAGTCTCTAAAATATTTTCCCAGTGTTCTTACTTCATATTCACTCCTTGTCTCATCTATCAATATGATATCGTATATAAATATCATACACCAAAGTATATCACCGTATATAGTCTTTGTTAATTTATCCATAAATAATACAAAAAGATAGACTTATTGTAGACCCTTGATGTAAGCCAACTGAAATGGCAAAATATTTTACTTCTCCAATTGTGTATATGCTAGTGGTCGCTTCATCATACATATCCTTTATCATTTGTATATACCTAAGCACCATCTTTCATTCCGATACCCACCACAAAACCTCTCTTGAGACTCTATCAAAAATAGAAAAAAAAGGGGTGCATTGTTTCTGCAGATCAGGTCTTGCAGGATACAACATGTGCAGGGAAAAAAAAGGGGTGGGGGAGACAGATTTATAAACCTGTTACCATGTCCAGAGACAGCAGGATGAAGAGGAGAGGGATAGCAACATGCTCCAGCAGAACCAAGAAACAAAAGAAAAAAAAAACAGAGCAACCTGTTTTCCATGCAGAAACCAATGGGGTGAGAAAGAAGCACAAGTACAACAAAAAATTCAAACTCCATACCAACTGTTATGGATAACCGAAGCTGAGTATCCCCTGCCACCCACCTCCCTTCAAGATCCAGCCAAGAGAAGAAGAGGAAAAAAAGGAGCGACGAGGGTGGCGCAGTCATGGCAAGGGGGAGAGGGGGAAGGCCTTTTTTTATTAAATCTCTCCATCCAAACCTACTCATATTAGATTTCAATTAAAATCCCTCTAGATTTCAATCCTAATTCTAACAGGAATTCAATTCCAAATCCAATTTCAAATCTCATTGGAAATCCAAGTCTTAATCCTACTTGGATTTAAATCCTAAATCTACTAAAATTATAGTCCTGCTCACTATCCAACTCTTACTAGTTAAGAGTTTAAGCCCCTCAAACTCTCACCTACACCCCTGCACGAACCTCTCTCTCTATTTCTAGTATATTAAGCTAACTCTAATCCTACTTCAATTCAAGTCCTAATCCTACTAGAACTTAGTTGCCACCTAAAATTTTCAAATTATATATTTATATACCTGGAAGAGAGATGGATGAGGCGTAAGCATCCCAATTGAACCCAATTCAGTGGCTGTTATGGGCCTAAATCAAAAAGGCCATGTGCTATATTCATGGCACATAAATTATGAATTAAATGGACCAGCAATTGTGCATCAAGAGGGGACCATCAAGGTTAATTTTATAATTTCAAGCCATCACTTGCGTGGCCCACAGTTTATATGGTTAATGGGCTGTGATTCAACTTCAAAGCAGGCCCATTTGAGCATCAATTCTGACCCACAATCAGTATGCAGTCATCTATTACTCTGCCACATCAGAAGCCTTACCCAAGAAGATGATCTTCCTATTTCCTTGCAAGGCCTGGTCTGATCCTGCTATTATTTTAGCTATAAGATCACATCTTATATATGCCGGATCCAGAAAGATAGCTATCCGGCTGTATCTTTAAACCCAGCACCTCCTATATTCTTATTGTAAGGAGATAGGCCCACAGCTTAAGTGAGATGCCAATGGTAATAGCTATGGTATCTCCTAGGATTTAGGGACCCCAGAGGCAATTAAAGAGCATCATGAGCCTTCGAAAGAGGTAATGCCATCGGAACTGCCATCAGATGGATCAGGAGCACGGCAGGACCTGCAGAAGCAGGGATTGACCACCACATCACCTCCGTTTACCGGATTTATCATCCAAGTATCCGGGGACTCCCGGGGAAGGCTGGCAAGGATAACCAACCAGAAAATGATGCAAGGAGGAGTCTTCAGAGATTCTAAAACCAAGGAGAGGTTATTGGATCCTCCCCACCTACCCAGACTGGCATCAGATGAAGCAGGGATCCCATATGAACTCTCCAGGTCGCCAGCATATCTAGAAGCCTACTGGAAGAAAAGGAGGGCATTGCAACCTTCCTAAAATGGCAGGAGGTCTGCATCCACATCAACATAGGATTGTAGCTGCTGTAGGTTGCCGTATGATGCGGGACAAACCGGCTAGACCGGGCTAAACCGACCGAAAACGAAACGAACCGGTGCTAATCGCCGCTAAACAGACCAAAACGAGCCCAAAATGGAACGGACCGACTCGAATCGGTCGAAACAGACCAGGAACAGATCGAACCGGGCCCAAAATGGCCTGGACCGGCCTAGAACAGGACGAACCGGATCAAACCGGCCGGTTTAGGATCTGAACCGGACCGAACCGGTGTGAACAGGGTCTGAACCCGGTCGGGCCGGTCAGACCGGCCGGTCTGGACCGGGATTTGGTCCGGGCGGTCCGCCGCAGGAAATCGCGGTCACGCGGCCTCCGCGCAGACGCGCTCGCACGCGGGACGGAGGGAAAAGGAGGGGTCGTGGACGTTTGTACGGGCGAAGCCGGGTGGTCGCGTGGCTGCATCGGCGCCGTCGCCGTCTGAGGTCGTGGCAGCATCGCTGCGATCCCCTCGCGAGGGCGAGCCGCGACAAAAGAGCCCGTGTTGTCGTTGTCCCCGTCCGGATGAACCGTGCGTAGACGGCGGAGCAAGCAGAGCGGAGGGAGGGGGCGTCATCGTCCTCGGCGGGCGCAGGCGGTGCGCGGACGGCGCAGCAGGGGAGGCAGGGGAGGGAGCTCGCGGAGGCTTCGCGTCGCCGTCGTCCGTCCGGACAGTTGCCGCAGAACGCAGGTGGAGGAGCAGGGGGCGATGGAGGAAGGACCCAATGCCTTGGCGTTGTCCGGCCGGCGCAGGAGGATGCTATGGAGCGGAGGGAGTCCAAGGGGGGGTCGACGTCGGGAGGACGCCGCACGGGAGGGAGGCAGACCCGGGGATCGCCGGACCACCTCCTCCCATAGCCCCTTCGCCTTCATCTTCTCCGCTTCTTCTTCTCCTCGGTGCTGTCTGAATGGGATACCGCTGGATCCATCGCCGTAAGAGGGAGGTCACAGGGGGGGGACCAGATCTGGCGTTGGCAGCCAGATAGAGATGGAGCGGGAGGCGGAGGTCGGTGCTTAACGCGACGTCGTCGAACCGTGAAGGTGAAGGGGGAAGAAGAGAGGAATGGCACGGAGGCCGGAGGGTGAGGAGGGGGTAGAATGGCCACCTGCCGGAGGGTGGAGAAAGCAAGAGGATATCGCCATAGGGGGTGGAGGGGAAGAAGACGGGGCAGAGCCCCTACGCGGGACACCAGGCCGAAGCCACTTCCAAAAATTCCAATCTCTGTGTATTCCATCGATGGAACTCCTCCTTTTATAAAGAGGAGACTAATTACAGGACTGGACAATCAAAGAAACTATTTACAGACATGTCCATTTCAGGACTTGAAGAAAATATTTAAAAGACTCCTTAAAGACGTAAAAACGACATTGGCCAAAAAATAAACCTAAAAATGACAAATCAAATATTTACATATTTTTGTCCCCATCATTCTCTCCGACCGGGAGGAAACTCGACCTCGAGTTTCAATCCGATTTATTTATATACGGTCGGAAACGCCCAAGACTCGGCTCGTGAGAACGAGCCGAAACCGCTCTGATACCAAATTGATGCGGGACCGACCGGGCACCAAGCTAATAGCTAGCTATGAAGGCCTAGCAGCACGTTGACTATGCAATTGACTAGCTAAGAAGACACCTCGGTAGACAATTATATCAAGTTTATCCAGCCCGAGGAGCGGTCCCAACTAGAGAGAGGATCGGATACCAAGTGGGGTACCGAGATAGGACATTGCCGACTACCAATGTAACCGATCTAAGTAGTTCGGGACGGGAACTCCACTCACATCGGACAGCGATCGAATGAAAGTAGCTAGGAGACCTAACGTCTCACGACACGGCAATCAAAGTATAATAAACGAGCAAGTAACTTCGGTTAGGAAATCATACCTCCACGCCTAAGCGTGGGGTGTCGACCACCGTCGGGATCTTCAACGTAGCTGGTCGCGTCGCTCGCTCACATGTCATCCATCTTGCCACCACCTCGTAGCTCTTTACGGACTATTTTGCCGAGTCGCCCGAGTCTCCGGACTGTCCGCGCGCGACGAGGAAACCTGCCGAAACAAGGGGGCTGTGGCTGGGGAAGTGCAGGCGGGGGGAAGGAGGGCTGCAGGAAGGGGAAATGGGACTGGCGACTGGTCGGTCAGGGGAAGGGGAGGAAGACGGGAGTAACGCTGCTGTAAACAGGGGCGTACAGGCCAGGAAAGGGGGGCTGGACGGGGGCGGGATACCCACTGGGACTGAGGAGGGCTGAGGGGGGGGAAGAGCAGGTCCGGACGGACCTATTTGGAAGGTCTGAGGTGAAGGGAGGAGCTGGCGGAGGAAGAGGAACCGCCGAGGTGGTTTCCGGTTCTGGTTCACCGGAGTAGGGGGCACCGGGTAAGGGGGAAGAGGGGAGGGGGTCGCAGGGGCTGTGGGGGCTGCTGGGGGAAAGGGAAGGTCCAAACGGACCTGCTAGGGGTGCTGGAAGTAAGAGAGAAGGCCGAGGGGAGGTCTGGAAGAAGAACCGGGAGGAGGGGGTTCCGGTTGGTGCGCAGGCGGAGGAGGAAGGAGAAGGGGAAGAAGGGGGCTCCTACCGAGGGTGCTGGGGGTGCCGAGGGTGCCGTCTCCACCAGAGAAGAAGAGGAGGAGGGCCTGGAAGGGCGTCCGCTGCCGCTGGAAGAAGGGGGAGAGAGGCCGCTGCCATCCGCCCTAGCGGGCTCCTGCCAGGCTCGCGAGAGAGGAAGAGGGCTCGGGAGAGGTGAGGGAGCAGAATCACAAGAATGCCATTCTCTTCGTTTCATTCCATCATGACCAAAAACATACAAGTGTGGGTATAAATAAACTAAGCCCATTACAAGTATACCCCAAGAGACACCTATTTTCCAAATGCCCCCAACTCTAAGTGTAAGGTGTGTGTACACTCAAAATATGTAGAGATCCCCAAAATACATACAAAATGTGTCCCAAGAAAACCCAAAATGAAGTGTGTGCTACACAAAATAAACAAAAAAAAGTACCTAATCATCAATCCAAAGTGACACAACCGGTCGTCGACGCCGTCGGTAAACTAGGGCGGGGTCGAACCGGTCTCGACCGCGGGTGTCCTCACCACCGTAACTGTCGTTCAAAGAAGTTAACACCATCATCATCTCTCCTGATCGAAGCCCAACATTGTCTAGGACTTCCCCGATCAAAAGAGGCTTACCTCCGAGTCTATGGAGAGCAGGATATCTTCAGAAGATAGAAACAGTGATCGTGGAAAAGTTGCTGACCAGCCAAGGCTTCATAATCATCGTCTGAAGAGGCCCACAGCTTCAGGGCTCCTTCCCGATATGAATAGGCCCCTTCGGCTATGTAAAGAGCATCATCAGGCCAGTCCACAAGTTACAAAAAAAAGAGTAGAAGAAAGAGCAGCTCCAGTTTGTCATCCCCTTGCTGCGTACCATCCAAAGAGAGTAAAAGGAAGGCTAAAGAATAAGAAAGAAAGAAGAAGGGGCATCCCCTTGCTGCTGCGCCAATAGAAGAAGACAAAGTGGAAAGAAAAAGGTAACAAAAGAAAAGGTTTGCTGCTGCACCACCTTTTCTTCCATCCCCTTTCAAAAAGTATTCTCTTAATCCCCTAAACCAAGCTATTTAGCCCTTGCAGCCTTATCCTTTGCTGTTCACATTCCCTGATTTCAAAACCACCCGAACAGAGACTGAACACACCCTATTTCAGGTCTTATCCACACCCCTAATCAGATCCTTGCATAGCCCCAAATCTGGTCCATTTCATCAACTAAAACAGGCACAAAAGACTTCTGTTCGGACCTGCACAGATACCCCTATAAACAGTCAAAATCCTGCTTGTCCCAGTACCTGAATATGCCCTAAACTAGACCCCATTTGGTCTTAAACAGACCCTACACCAGCCCCTAAACAATCCCTAACTAGTCCCTAGACAGAACAACAAACAACCCAAATCAGATCTTATTTTAATCCTAAACCAAACCCTGTTCCAGTCCTTAAATCGAATCTAACATCAACCCCAATCCTTGTGCTCTAAAGACCCGGTCGGACATGTCTATCAGCCCCTTGGCAAATTTGCTCTGCTGGCTATAGAGTCGTCCACCTTGGGTGAAGCCTCCCATATCCAAAACTAGATCACCCCCTACAGGGCTAGGCATAGCAGGCTAGCTGTGATTGGGTTCACGAATCTAAACTATTCCCTTTACCCCCACATACACCTCATCGTTCAACTCTAATTTACCATGTTTTGAAGCCCCGAGCCAGTCCTTGTTATGGAGGCAGCACATCCTGGGTCAAAGCTTTGTCGGATGGTGTGTGGGGCGGTCAAAAAGGTAGCACAGATGGAGAATGCAGAGGTCAACAGCAGCAAGAGGCTTGATCGGCAGGTTGATGAATTTTGACATAGGCCTATGGACCTAGATAAACATAAACTCGGTTTTTAGCTAAAAAAACTCAACTAAAATGATATTTACTCGTTAAGTCAAGGGGAGGTCATGCATGTATAACATGCGCATATGCCAAGCCATAGGCTAATGAGGTTCATATCCCCAAGAGGGACATCCACAAGCCTTCTAAAAGCCGGGGCTACTGCTAAAATTCATATCATTAAGAAGAGTCTCCCACAAGGCTTTTAAAGACCGGACTATCTTAAAGTTCATATCATTGGGATGCATGAATGAAATATTTGGAATCGGAATCAGACGATACCACTCCTATCCAAATCAAAACAAATCAATCAGAATCAGCCGATTTGTTGGGAAGATAACCGATTCAGAATCAGAATTTAAAAAAATATATTAAAAAATTAAAAATAACTGATTCCGATTCTGATCCAATCCGATTCAGCCAATTTCGACTGATTCTGACTGATTCCACCAGTAATTGATTCTGAATCAGTCCTCCAAGTGAAAATTGGATCAAGACCAGCCAATCCGATTCCAATCCAATTCGACCGTTTCCATAAAAGATAAACCATTTGGGATGAGTCCCTCGTAAGTCTTTCAAAGGTTGGGGCTACTCTAAATCTCCAAAACGGAACTAACTTCTAATCTCTAAATCGAAATCAAAAGTTAAACAAAGGAAGATCAAACCTAGAATTTGGAACTTAAAGCCTTAAATTCCAACTTCAAAGGTCCTTAAAACCAGCTTTTCAATTCAACAGAAATCACAAATCTGAAAACTGGATTTTTGAATGAAGGCTTCAAATCTAACAAATTTTGAAACAAGAAATGGCCAAAATCTTAACTTGGGGCTAAAAATCTCCAAATAACAAGTCTATATCCATTTAATCCAAATCTTAATAAGCATTAGATCTGAAGCCTGAAATTTAAAATTCCAAGGTCTAAGAATCAAAATCTGAAAATTCAAACTTAAACCCCAAAATCCTCGAATATGATTTTCAAACCTTCATTCCAAGATTTCAAAAAAAATCCTAAAATCAAGAGAAAGAAATTCAAATATGGAACTTTGAATCTGCAATATGAACGTTTCAAAATATGGAGCTCACTAAAATCCTCAACTCAAAACAAACCCCAAAAGTCAAAAGGCATTCAAACCGAACTCAAAATAATAAGAAAAATCAATCCAAAAGACACCATGTCTTGACAAAATAAGCAACCAATCCAAATTAAACTAAACACCAAAATGAACTCTGATAAAAGAAATCACAAACATAAAAGGCATCAAGTTTTAATCCAAAACAAATCAAACCCTTAAACAAACTCAAAAATCAAAAAAAATCAAATCAAACTAAATCCAAAAAAAACTTCATGGGGTCATTGCTCCTGAATGTTTCGAATGAATTACCATGATAGTTAATCAAGGTGTTCAAATGGTTGTTCAATGTAATTAACATCGAAACTTCATATAGGTCCAATGGGGAACGGTAAAAATAACAAAATTTTCAAAGAACTCCAACAACCTCAACATATAAAAGATATGGTTCTGGTGGTCCAAGTGATAGAGTATCCCCCTATGTCAACAGTTGGATGATACGTGGAACCCTACTTTGCAAGTAGGGGTGCAAACGAACCAATACACTCGACGAGTAGCTCGAAGCTCGACTCGATAAAAACTCGACTCGGCTCGTTTATTATGTTAAATGAACAAGCTTGAACAAAAAATAAAGCTCGACTCATTAAACGAGCCGAGTTTGAACAGACTCCTGCTCGGCTCGATAAGCTCGTGAGCAGCTCGATTAAATATTATATTATATATTTATTTTTAAAAATTAAATTTTAAGTATTAATATTTATATATTGTCACTTAAATATATTAAATAATTTAAAACTTAAGTTTAAACTTAGATTGAGTTTCATAAATGAGTTAAATCTAAAGTTTCACAAATGACTTTTCATTGATTTGGGTTTATAAAGGAGTTTGTATATAACTTAAGTTTGAATATGAATTGAATTTTAGTCTAACTACTACTCGAGTTCGAGCTCGACTCGGCTCGATTAATAAACGAACCAAGCTTGAACAAGAGTTTCACATACTCGCTAAAACTCGAGCTCGAATTTAAACTCGTGTAAAATAAACGAGCCAAGCTTGAACACCATACTACTCGGCTCGGCTCGACTCGTTTGCACCCCTATTTGCAAGTAACTAAATACACATACAATCCAAATTAATTAATACTCTTATAGAATATCATCTATTTTCATAGTTGCCAAAACTAAACCCAAATAAAAACAAAATATTTTTCCAACAGGAAATAAAATTGAATTTTCTTAATGAAGAGTATTTTTGAGGTTACATCAGACTACAATTCCAATTATATTAACAATTAAACTCTGCCAATCACACTCCCAAACCACATCTACTTGTGCCAGCATCCTCTCACCTTTCAAAGCTCATTTTTATAAAAAAAGAAAAAATTATGCGATAATATTATCCTCTTAAAATTCAATAAATTAAAAATAATTATCCCTAAAGGTGAAGTTCTCGTACACTCAAACTTTTCTAACAAAAATTCATAAAAAAATTACCAAAAATAATCTCTGAAATTTAAAATATTTTAAAAAATTAATTTCTGAACTTTTCAAAAATATTATTTATTTGTTTTTATAGATCCAAATAATTAGTCATAAATCACTCAAATATAAATACAATTATTTTTTCCATCCATTAATTTTATTCCAAAAAATTTTACATTTTTTGGTCTCCAAAAATTTATTTTTTGGCATTTTTTAGTCTTTTTTATTTAAAAATTAATAAAATAAAAATTAAATCCCAAAATTTTCTGAAAATTGGTGAAAAGGATAAAAATTCTCAAAATGCCTAAGGACCTATCTATTTACGCTGAATCAGTTGAGATGGGTCCCACAATGTAAACGATATGAGGAGAAGAAAAGAGAATGAAAAGGCAAGGGAAAATTCCCCAAGGCTACGCATCCCCCATCCATCTCTTTACATGAAAATTTGTTCTTTTCATCCACCGGTCCAAGCAAAAAGATGCTGTGAGCATTCCCCTTGCTGCACCCTTAGCCCCTTTGGACTTTCATGGTGTCTTAAACTCCCTTTCACCCGAAAAACCCAGACAGGGCTGTGAACAACCCCCTTAGAAACACACCAAGCCCATCCTGTTTTCAAGGGATTTTGAATCCTTTTTCACTGCCAAAACCAAATCCAGACAGGGCTCAAGTCCTCCACACCAGTGCACCAGTCCCTATGTTTTCTTGGCTATTCTCGTCAAAACCAACCAAACAAGAAGCCCCTATAGCAGCGCACCTATCCTCCACAGTTCCAAGGCTTGTCCTATCGTTGTCCCCTACCATTTCCTACCCTGACCCCATCAAAACAGCCCCTTTTTTTCTTCAAAACCATGCTAAAAAGAAGAATAGTCTGGACATGTGTTGACACCAAAATTTTCACAAGGGAGAGAGAAAATTTTCATAGAGTTTTTTAAATTCCATATTAATTGGGGTTATCACCTCAATTAATGTTCAATACCCAACAAAATTTCATATTTCCCAAATTCCCTTCAATTCAAGTCCAAATCGGAAGTGCAATGGGCTGAGCCCGGCCAGGCCTACTTACAACCTAGTCCAAAATATATCAGGCAGACATGACCTGGCATGTAATACATTGTTGGCCCAATCTGGCCAGGCCCATAAAAATTATTAATTTGGCCCAACCCGACCTAATTTTTTATTTCATAAATATATTATTATCAAATATAATAAAGTTAATTATTTAAGATAACACTATAAAATTGACAATAACTTAATTAAAAAAATTAAGTTGTCAAAAATAGTTGAGGCTCGTTTCACTCATTTCGGCCCCCTTTAGCTCGTATAGTGGCCAACAGTTGATTCAACCCGCAAGCCCACAGGCCAGACCAGCCCATTGCCACCCCTAGTCCAAATTGGGCATTCCAACCCATCGTTCCCACACGGGTTTACTTTTACAAAAAAAATTGTTTATCCCATTTTTATTTCATAAAAAATTAAGATAAATGTCCAAAAATCAAGAAAAAAACAATAAATTCCCTGAAACCCTTGAAAATTCATGACAAAATCATCAACTTCTTTAGAAGAAGAAGAAGCCCAGCCCTCTATCCCATGTCCTACCCCAAAAATTCCCCTTTTCGGGTCTCAAGCCCAGACTGAAAACACCTCTGTTCACAGCCTTATACAGGTCCGAAAAATGCCCTAATATAGGCCATGTCACAGCTTCACAGGTCCCAAAAATGCCCTATCCCAGGTCCTAAACAGGCCCTAACCATGCCCCTGACCGCCCCCTTTCCGGATCTATGAATCCCCTCAAACCAGGCCCCTGTGATACCTCCTTAACAGCCACAGATACCAGTGAACAGTCCCCTGTTTCAGCCTCAAATCTATCCTGAAACCGCTCTCAACCGGGCCTGTTTTAGTCAACTTGCAGACCCACATATACCCCTGGTTCATCTCTGCTTGCTATCCCTGCACCAAGGAGAAGAAGAACCAAGCTATCATCCTGGTCTGCCATCTACTGCTGCCTCCGGTGGTGTTGATGTGCAGAGAAAGAAATGGCAGCCTTGCTGCTGCTACTGCTGAGGTTGCTGATATATGATGTCCTTCTATGCCAAGCTGAGAAGGAAAAGAACCCTCTTTATCTGACTGTTGCTGCACCGAAAGAAGAAGAATCTGCCCTGTAGGTGCTGCACCAGAAAGAAAGAAGAAGCAGAGGAATTTCAACCCCTTTTCTGCTTGCTGTTCCCTCACTTGGGCCCTGGAAGGAAAGACCAGCAGCCTTGCTGATGTTTCTGCAGAAGAAAAGGGAGAAGAAGAAGCCTTGTTGCTGCTGCCACTTCCTGAATGACATAGGAAGAGGAAGGGCAACCTGCCCATCCTTTCACAGCTGCTGTTACACCTAACCAGAAGACAAGGAGAAGGGAACATCCCCACTACTGCTGAGGCCAGGTAAAGGAAGAGACCTGCCTGCTGCAGGTTACTGTGCCCAGGCAAGAAGAAAAACAAGAGCATCTGCCCCTATTGCTGTTGCTCCTGGTCCAGAACCCAGAAGCCAGAAGATTCAGATCTGGAACCAGTATTCATATCCCAGAATTTGAGTTTCAATCCCTAGAAGCAATCCAGACAGGAAATTCAGTCCAGAACCTGTCTCTAGGACCTGGAATCAAGCCAGAAAATCAGAAGTGCAGGTGGATGCAGCAATTGATCCAAGAGGAACAAGCTGAAGCATGCAAAGGACAGCACAACAAGCCTGCACCAGGCCAATCAGGCCCAATGAAGCCAACAGCAGGTCAGCAAGCCCCCAAGAAGCTAAAACAGGCTCGAGACCATCAGACACTAATATTAAAGATAAAACACCAGTTTAATCTACAGACCACAAGCTGTAATTAGGGTTCGGTCATAGACCAGCCCTATGATATGGAAAAATTAAAATAATAATAATGAAGGGCTGTAATTAGTATTTGGTCATAAATCAGCCCTCTGCCTCTTAAGGGTGGCAACCGTGGCATGAAGGGAACATGATCCAAGAGGAGAGGCCCATTGCCTTCCCCTCCACTACAAGAGGGGAGATATCCAAAAAAATGAATGAGCTATATGGGGAACTCCTGTCAAAATAGGCCCACATCAGGCTCATATTAGCCCCGAGGCATAGAGTACAAATATCAGTGAATAAGCAAAGATAAAACAGAAAACAAAAACGTATACAAAAAAAAATAAAAAGAACATAAAAATAAAACTAAAAAAACTCAAAGGTAAATAAAATAAAAAAAACATCAGAAACTAATCAAAATTGACCCAAAAAGCAGAAAACATAACTAAATAAATTGAAAACAGAATAAGAATATAAAAACAAGCTGAAAAAGACCCAAAACAGAACAGAAAAAAAGAACAAAAGAATAAGGAGACATACAGAAAATGCAAAAACAGAAGCTAACACCAAAAAAAATTCCAACTCCAGAAATCTGAAGATTGGAGAAATAAAAGCCCAAATTAAAAACCCAAAAGATCATCAATGATCTTTGCCCAAAAAAATCCCAAATGAAAAAAATAGCTCTGAAGGTAACATGCATAAAGTAAACTAAAAACCCAAAATTCAGAAATCTAAATCCAAAACAAATCAAACAACCAATTCAAAAAAGTTACCAAGTCGAAACAAAACAAATTAATTCCTGAACCCAAAGTAACCTAAAAAAACAAATAAACCAAACTCAAAACTCATAAAAAGCACATTCAGGTAAAGTCATGGGGACATGTTTTCAATGTGTTTTGTAGATGAATGCTTTCTATGCTCAAGTTGCTATGGCAGTCTATGTAGCAAAAAGTGCGAGACAGGTGAGGACAGGGACCCCTCGCCTCGCCTTATCACCTCCAACGATGGAGGAGACCCACGGCGGCCTCTGCTGCCACATCGGCAGCCCAGCCTGGCACCGCCTACCGGGTCCAATAACATAGAATGGCTGTTAAACAAGAGTGTTTGAATAGTAGAGTAAAGAGACCAAATTTCAAAGAACTCAAAATAACCTCAACAAGATAAAAAATGTGTTTTGAATCTTCTAAGTAATAGTCATTCTTAAGTCAACATATTGCAAGTTCCTACATACTCATAAGATTTTTAGAAACCCACATTGCAAGTTCCTACGTACTCATACCACACCTATAGTCAAACTTTTATGGCTCTATCATCTATTTAAAAAACTATGATGTATAACCATAGTCAAACAAAACTTTATTCCAAAAAGAAACTAGAGTTTAAAGTTTTGAGGTTTCATCAATAACATACAATATTAAGTAATATACATTATAATATATAGTATACGGTGGATCTGGTTAACCCAGGCCAATCCGTTTAACACGATCCAACTTGTTGTTGAATCATTTAGGGCCAGATCGGTCTGATCCTATCCAGTCTTGCATGGTGTAAACACTAGTCATTTCACCACGTCTTTTATCATTTGTATATACATAACATATATCATTTTTCACTCCAACATTCACCTTAAGACATCTCTTAGAAGTCCATCATAAAATCTTTTCAAGTCAATAAACATCATGTGTAAACCTTTCTTCGTATCTCAATATTTCTCCGTCAAACTTCCATTAAGAAAAATAACTTCTATTGTAAATCAGCCAGGCATAAATCCAAATTAGTGAGTTGAAATGTGTGCTATTTCGTAATCATCGCTCCATAACTCTCTCTCACACACACACAATTTCATAGTATGATTCATAAGTTTGATCATTCTATAATTTGAGCAATTTTATAAATATCTTTTTTTCTTAAAAATATTTAAAATATATAAGGGGTGAAATGTTAACTCGACCTTTTAATAAAATCTTAATTTCTAAGAAATGTCGAATGAATGATAAATTCGATCTAGGATTACCCAAAATTTATTCTTTCAAAAGTTGAAATAAGGCAACAAAAAAACAAAAATAGATATCCTAGTGCCTAACGGCTAAGGGTTTTGGCCAATCAACTAGAAGGAGGGGGACCGAGCGGTGGCCTGAGAAGAGACAGAAGGCATGATGCTGTATTCCTGCATCTTCCCATAGTCATGAAGGCACCCAAGGTGCCCAAGTGACCATTACCACTTTGGTGACAAGGCGTCTGCCTAGATGTCGTCTGGGCTAAGGTGGTAAAAAAGGGTGGCCGGAGGGTTAGAAGATGGCAATGGGACAGGGGATGGCCCATGGTGGAACTGGGGTTGACCAGCCAGACAGGGTGATAGTGGAAAAAAAAAGTTGGCCAGCAGCAGTTATGAAGTGGATGGAGAGATATAAGGTTGCATTGGATTGGGGGTGGCCGGCAGCAGGACTAGGTGGCCATAGACGGGGAATGACCAATGGTGGGATTGAGAGTGGCTGATGGGAGTCATAGAACAGGAGTTGGGAGCAGGAAAAGATTTGGGTGGCAGCAGGACAAGGGATGGCGGTGGGACCGGGTGGGGGAGGCAGCCAGTGAGAGGAGAGAAGACCAGCAGGAGGGAGAGACCGAGAGAAAGAGACATTGAGAGAAGAAGAGGCCATAGACACACCTTCTTGGTGTGGAGCTTTACCAATGTTGAGTGACGGGCTCGTCTTATTTTACCTCTCATTGAACTGAAATGGCACATAGGACATCAGAACTTTGGAAAGAAAAATTTAACATTAACCAGGTTTGGGGGGACTCGACAAGTACACAGAATGAATCGCTGCTAGACCAGATGGTCTAATGCTCAAGTGGTCATAGTGGGAGCCTTGCACACCTAAGTAGTCCACGCATCCATCTTTTTGGACCCTGATGAGATGATGGTCCAAGACAGTCACAGAATACTGCGTTGTCGTATAGGCACCGCTTAAGCAACCACCTTGACAACTATGAACAATGCATCTTCCCTGCCTGAAACATGAAGAATCAGGTCCTGCTGACACGATATCTAAGGTTGCATATCCACCAACTTCCCTTTGCCATGTGCAGCCAAGGATTGGCGGATTTAACTACTAGATTGGTGCGGGATCAGACCCTTTAGCCTTGCTTACCTCAATCCCAGCACAAAGAAGTTGTGGCCGAGCTCCCCCTCCTCCTGGGGTCAGCAGATGACAATCTCAATCTGGAATCGGCCAACCTGCGCACTATGATCTCAAGGTGGTTCAAATGGCTGAAACAATCTTGATACACATTAGCCAATCCAAGCCTGGAGTTGGCCAATCACAGAAATACTAATCCCTCTTGATGCCAGTTGAAGTTGGTCCAGCATAGATCCATGGCCAGAAGAATTCAATCTCGGTCAACCAATTGTGCAAAGCATAAATTAAATCATAAAAAATTAAGAAAAACTGCAAAAAGCCACAAATGAACCAAAAACACATCACATCCCATGGAATGCCGGATCGGGATCCGGGTCGCGACCCGGACCCGATCCGGTCGGAATTTGGGCCGACCGGCCCGATCGGGATCCGGTTGGTCCGACCCGAGCGGGGGATCCCCTCAGGTCGCGACCCGATCATCGGGTTGCGCGACCCAGCGACTGGGTCGCGCGACCCCAGGATCCCGCAGGGGATCCTTGCCCCCCACGGGAAGCAAGGGGGGTTCTTGATGCCCCCCTTGCGCCCCTTGGGGGCCTATATAAGGCCCCCAAGGGAGGCTCTCATACCCACCCCTCCCCCCTCATTCTAAGCCCTCTAAGCCTTATGTTTTAAGGTTAATTCCCACCCCCCAAGGCCCTTATTTTATTTAGTGAAGGTTAACTTGTTTAGTTGTTCTTCTCCTTGTTGTTTACTTTGGTTCACCATGGCTTCTCCAAGTGGTGACACCGAAGTTACTGGGTCAACCCGGAATGATCCGGCTAGGCTACATTGCACTTTACTGTCCATGACGGCCAGGAAAGTGCAATGTAAATACTGTGATAAAGTTATGCACGGTGGTATTTTTAGATTAAAACACCACCTTGCCGGAATGAAGGGCAATGTCTTGGGAAGAGTATAAAGCATACGTAGAAAATGTAGATCAAGTCAAGTTTATGTAAACTGTTGGGTAAAGTTTATGTTAATGAATGAAAATATTTTTATTGTTATACTTCTGATTTTTCAGATTTTTTCCAAATTTTTTTGACATTTTTTAGAATTTTTTTGGAATTATCAAAAAAATTTATTATTAAATAATTCGGATCGGACCGAGTCGCGACCCGGTCGCGATCCAGGATCCTACCTTCCTTGTCACATCCTTTGTTGAGTCACAGTGAAACATATGTGCCTGATAGGCATCTGTAAACATGAGTAGAGTCAAGTCAAAATCACCAAACTCTGAATACCTGATGGCAGATCCTCCAATAAATACGTGTATTAGCAATTAAAAGCAAAGAATGCCAAATCAGTTATTGACTTCAGTGCAAAGTAAATGAAGAAAATTTCAGATAAGGCCTTTTTCAAAATTTCAAGAAATCAATTTTACAATCTGGGTGCATGTTGTACAAAATGCTATAGAATACCTCTTGGACATAACAAGGATAAGAAGTCAAGATGAAAAGGTCCCAGATAAAAGCAGAAAAGAAGCTATGATAAGTTTAATAACAGGTCAACAACCTTAATGAAGTCATCGGAAAAAACTTAGTGAAAAGATAAATGACTAGGTGGCTAGCACATAGGTAGATCGCAAAAATGAAGACTTCAAGATTAGGCAAAGTTGAAAGAAAGATTGGCGTGCAAGTGTCTGTGTCTGAAAAGAAGAGACCAATCTTCATGCTTTCTTTTTGCTCTACTCGGATTCAATTCTAATTTATAACAAGTACTGTGTACAACACCCTACGTAAGAACATGTTGAGAGAATAAATCGATGAACCACTAAAAATTCTAGCCAGTTATTTTTCAGAAACTGAAGAAAAAAAAGAATCCAAAGTTAGGTCTGCTTGACTACAAGTAACAGTAAAAAATGTAAGTGGATCCCACTGAAAATAAAGCCTTAGTTGATTAAATCAGGCACTTTATCAAAAGACAGAAAGATCCCAACTAAATCCCGAATGCAAAGACAGTGATATATGTTTTGCATCACATCTAACACATGGTAGGCTACTGTGACTGCTCAAATTCAGTGATTTGTGTGGACAACTTCCAACAGTAGAAGGTAAGTCTAAGTCTTGCAGATAGTATGAAAAAGAACACCGCATCTAAAAAATCCAGTCAGAAGTTGAAACCATCAATCTTCAGGTACACAAAAGGTCATAGATGTTCCGGGAGGATAGGGGCTTCAAACCAACAATAGATGTAGATGCCTTTGAAAGAGTTAAAAAGATTCCAACACATTGTCCTTGGAAGATTTTAATGAATAATAGAGCCGGCCAGTTATGGTAGAAAATGCAATAATATCACCAATTTTCCAAAGAAATTAAAATGCTAACAGGCCATAGGAACTATATAAGGATCTCTAATCTTTGCTACTCAGGCAGCCTTATCATCCTTCAAACTAGATTTTTGATAATACTAGAAAGCAAAAATTGGCCCCATGTAGAAAGATCATAACTAAAGAAAAAGCGCCACTAGATGGGAGTAGTTGATGCTGCAGAAGCATACTCGGTGAACTTTTTTTCTGCTGCGGATGTTGAATGAGAGCAAGGGGAGCAAATAAATGAGTATGGCTCAAGAACAACAAAGAAATTGATGCTAATCATTAGTAAGAGAAAAATTGTTGGAATTTTACAGAACGGCTGCTGCCCATAAGAAAGAATAGCCCACCAGAAAGCACCAGAAAGGTTTAAGGAAAACCATGCATGGGGCGCCAAACTGGAAGCAAACAACCAAACATGACTTATAGCACTGCCATTAAAAAAGAAGCCTCCACAACAATTCTTGCTGTTGACATCTAGAGAGGGGATATGTGGGAGACAATGTGTTAGAAGATAGGTGAAGAAACAGTAAGAAAGAGGGAGGGGGAGGGAATGGCAGCCTAAATAGGGCTCAAACATGGCCATGCTTAGCAAGGGGGAGCTTGAGGAACGGAGATAGCAGGAAAGAGATGACAAATAACCAAGAAAAAAAATTAAGAGAAAGCAGTTACAGAAATTTTCAACTTAATTTCAGTCATCAATTATATTATCATCAAACCTTATGAAGTGCACACACGTCAACTTTTATAAAACTTTTAACATCTAAAAGTTCAAAATTGTAAAACTAATCCTATATGATTTAGACTCAAGAAACAAAAAGATTCAGCAACCAGAAACATTCAATATTACGTATCAAATTAGTTTCTTTTCATCTTGCAGAGATAACCAAGGTTTGCCGTCTCGGATCTTGGCTTCGTCTCGGGGGGGTGGAAGAGAAGAGATCTTGGAGAGATCTCGAGAAAATCTCGGGAGATCATATCAAAATGTATATATGTAATATGTATAAAATGAAAAACATAACATAATATGTTATAAAGATGAGAGTACATCAATGAATTTACATACATTACATGAAAATAAATAACACAGCATCTTTGCACACTAACTGTGTGAACGAACAATCACAAAACACTCTCAATGTTAAACTCCACTCCCACACCAATCTTGTAAATGAACAATAAGAAAACACTCTCGATACCAAAAAAATGTTCTGTGTGCTTCTGATATATCACTTTGTTGGTCACTTTGTGATTGTTGTGCCATAAAATCACCAATAAAATCACAATATTCAGCCCATGACATATGAGATTGACCCTCTCGTGGTAAATGAATCTTTGTTCATAAGAATGAGAGATGTTTGAAAAGTCATCTTGTGTTGTATATTCATGGCCATAAAGACTATGACTATGACCATAACCATAATAACTATTGTCATAAGGTATGTTTGAAGGAACATGTTCACTTGCAGTATGTCTATATCCATATGAAGATTCACATCCTTCATTATAAAATACGTATGAAGAGCCTTAATGCATTTCCCCATATCCATGTCTATGTCCATATCCATATGATGATGAATCTTGAGAATGTCCATATCCATAATATCCCCTATCAGAAATATCCATTGAACTGAATGTGTGAGAAAGATTATATTCCTCAAGTTGTGACAAACCTTGTTGATTTGACGGACCAGCACTCTTTTTCTTGCGTCTATATGTTTTTTCACGTTGATGATGAACTTCCTCAGCAGCATCAATGGGGAATGGTTGATTTTCTTCTACATCGTCAGCACCACCATCACGAAAGACATTACATCCATCACCATCATCATCACTTCCATGTCCATCGGAAGCATCCATATCAGAGGCTGGATCATCATTGTGAAGATGAGTTGACTCAGAAGATGATTGAAGAATTTGTTGTACAATTGCATCTACATCCATTCCGGTTTCACGTGCAGCACTAACAATTTCTTCAAATGGGCGACCATCATGTTCATCCATATCATTGTTTGTAACTCACTCGGCATAAGGATTTTCTCGATCATTCATGTCATTCTCTCCTAATAGTGCAAAATAATCAAGTGGGTCCTTTTCTCGATCACCTCCTTGCTTTTGTTCGGCCTCCATTCTCCTTACCTTTAGTTTCATATTATAATGATAATAAACTAGTTTCTTCAACTTTGAATATGACAACCTATTTCTAGGTTTTGTATGTATCAAAGAAAAAGTGCTTCAATTTCTTTCACAAGAAGTTGATGAAGTTTGCGATAAAACATTAATTGCAAGTTTTCTTAAAGTTAAGGAATCATCTTCGTACATTTTCCACCATTCACCTGAAAGTGAAACAAATAATCATATATTTGTAATTCGAACTAAGTTGTCTTTTTTGATTAAATAATTACTAACCCGGCCACATAGATTCTCTACTTGCAATAGCACTTTTTGTCCCAAAAGAGGCCAATGCATCTCTAAACTTTATAATCTAGTACATAAAAATATTTAATGTTAATATCAACTTAAAAGATGAAATCTATAAATATCGTAGCATTACCCTCATTCCCAAATTAACCTCTTCCTTTAGATTTTGGAAACAACTTCTCGTAAACTTGATGAAGTGCTTTAATAAGTGCTTGATTGTCTCCAAGATGTAATTTATATTGGTACTTTGGATTGAGAAAATATGTTATACATGTAAATATTATTATTCAAAAGGTTAGTCTCATAATTTGTTTTATACATTTATAACAAAAATCCAAACTTTGAATATAGGAAGAAAACATACTTGCCTTGTAGATAGGTGCATCTATTGATTTTGTCCATCTATCATCTATGATCTTATGAACCCATGTGTAATTTCTTGGTGAAGTTGTCATTAATACATCTTTCATCACAATGATCGCATGATATACACTGCTCATAGTTGGATAATTTTTAGTATTCATCACTCTCAAAACTTTATACATGGGTTTCATAATCTTTATCGAATCTCTTGCATAATCCCAAAACATAGGATTGCATATGATTTGTTCCACATTCTTTCTAATATGAGTGTTCTTGAACTTTGAATTAAACCACTCTGAACAAAGAAAAAAATATCTCAAACTACGCAGCAAACTTTACAGTACAAGTTAATTTGTTGCAAAATGAGTGGCACCGGGTCGAACTAAATCACGTCCACAAGCCTTTCTTACTCGATTCACAACCCAATCATGATTATATATGAAACGTGTAACAATTCGACCCATGTCTATATCTTTTTTTACCATAGCATTCTTTGCCACATATTCAAACATCATATCTATACAATGAGCAGCACTTGATGACCAAAAAAGATTATATTTTGATACCAAAAGTGTTCATGCCTTTTTATAACTGCTGACATTATCGGTTATAATTTGTATAACTCTATTTCTTCCAACTTCCTTAATCTTGTCCTCCATCAACTACATAATGAACTCATGATTCTTCTCTTTACCTAATGCATCAATTGAATATAAAAATATAACATTTCCTGCACTACAAACCATAAAATTAATGATGGACATTCTTGTGGGTCCTGTCCATCCATCACATAAAAGAGAACAACCATGGGTATCCCAATGTGATTCTAATTTTTTTATTTCTGTTTGCATGTTAATAACTAATTCATCTAAATATTTTCCTAATATGTCTTTAGGTGTGGGAGGTTTAACAGTACATCTAAGATTTTGTGCTTCGACAATCATATTCTTGAAATGATGATCTCCTGCAACATGAGCTGGAATATGATTGAATATAAAAACTTTTGAAAGCATCTTACCAAGTGATTCTCTTAAAGGTCCTTTGTTTACCATTTCCTCCATTTTTTTGTCGTGCATCATCTGATGTATACAAACTACCTTCTACAGCTGAACCTTTACCAATACCTACTGATCCATATCCACCACGACGCATAAAATCAGTTATGCTTCGTTTCATTCTTTTCATTCCACTTCCACTTCCACCTGCAATTCATGCAACATCACTATTTTCAGCTCCAATTGTTTGTGCATGTCTTATTTGACGCTCAGACTCCTCAATTTGCCATCTAACTTCAGTAGATGCTTTTACAACTTCCCATTGTATTCTTTTAATTTCCCGTTGTATTCTTTTCTCAGATCCTTCTTATTCATCTGATGAGAAACCTTCAGAATGACCACCCATCTGTCGAAGTTCATCCACGACTACTTCTTTTGCCAACTTACTCTTCATAGTCTGGATGTTTTTTTGAGGATTCAATTCTTTCAATTGTTTACGCACTTCAGTTGGACAACTTACACATTTACTTACATCTGATCCTTTGTCTCCAATCAAGTGGTATTTTAACCTAGTAACACCACCTGCTTGCATTACTTTTCCACAAAAATTATATTTAGAACCCTTATTACCAACGAGAGTTCCATATTGCCAACCTATGTCATTCGTAGACATCTTCCTTCAACAATTAAAAATATAAAGATATTTAATAGTTCTACCAAATAGAACTTCTACCAATATTTTATGTAGTAAAAATATATAAAAACAAAAAATAAGAAAGAAAATTTGTTTATAAAAGAAGGTGATTGACTATTAAAATTTTATAATATATAGTGTGTAATGTGCACTCATATACTGGCGATATGAGTTTATTATTATAAAATATATTCTGCCGATATTATATATTAGATGTATTTGGAAAATAACATCGTACCAGTTACTTGCCAAGCACCCTTTGTAAGTAATATATTACATGTATTTAAAATTTATTATTAATTTAAGATTAGGGTAGATGTTTTACAAAAGTTAAGCAAATTAAGTATATCTTAACAATTGAAAAATATTTTATCTATATGTTGCGTTGTAAATAACATATATTAGGATGTGCATATTTATCTCCCCCTCATAATTTGGTCAGAGAATGAACCGCTTAATTTTTAGAATATTTTGAACAATTATCGTTATTATTTTCTTTATTGATAAGCCATACACAATAGGAAAAAATCTTATATCACAATAAGATTTTTTTTTTAAACTTCTGCTCCACTTTCCTATGGTGCCATGAGAGATGGGTGGATATTAAAAAAATATGACCGATATATCCTTTGCCATTTGCTGTGTATTACGTAAATTTAAAACTTGATATTATGTATTTAATAGTTTGAATTAATTGTAGTGATAAATAATCTATAATAAATATGACATGATAAATAGATGTATAACTGTAATATTTTTTTTGCTTCCATCGTGATAATACATTATAATTGTGAACAAGATATAACTAACGTCCCATAGTACATTGATTAATATTTACATCATATTTAATAAATTTTATTACATTTAAAGTTCATAACATCTTATTATATTTAAAAAATTTCTTAATTTGTATTGTATTAATAAAGTTAATAATATTAATTTTATTATTAATATAGTAGTTTGTATAACAGTTACTTTATTATAGTTGATTGAATAGTTAACTTATTTCTTTAGTTAACCACATAATAATGGTTATTGTAACAATACTAGTTACAATAACCTAAAAATAATAACAAAAAAGTAAGATAAGCTAATGAAATATATTAACATTTAATAATTTAAATATTATTAAATATTAAAACCTAAAAAAATATTAAAGTAGCTTATACTTTAATATAGTATAATTTTTATACTTAAAGTAGCTTAAAAATATTATTAACTAACAAAGTTAATAATATTTTTTTTATTAATAAAGTAGTTTGTATAGCTTATACTTTGTTTTAGTTGCTTGAATAGTTAACTTACTTCTTTAGTTAACCACATAATAATGGTTATTGAAAAAGTACTAGTTACAATAACTTAAAAAATAACAAAAAAATAAGATAAACTAATGAAATATATTAACATTTAATAATTTAAATATTATTAAATATTAAAACTTAAAAAATTATTAAAGGAGCTTATACTTTAATATAGTATAATTTTTAATACATAAAGTAGCTTAAAAATATTATTAACTAACAAAGTTAATAATAATAATTTTATTATTAATGTAGTAGTTTGTATAATACTTATTTTATTATAGTTGATTGAACAGTTATCTTACTTATTTAGTTAACCACATAATAATGATTATTGTAACGTTACTACTTACAATAACCTAAAAAAGTAACAAAAAATAAAACAAACTAATGAAATATATTAACATTTAATAATTTAAATATTATTAAAAATTAAAACCTAAAAAATATTAAAGTAGCTTATACTTTAATATAGTATAATTTTTTATACTTAAAGTAGCTTAAAAATATTATTAACTAACAAAGTTAATAATATTAATTTTTTTATTAATATAGTAGTTTGTATAGTTTATACTTTGTTTTAGTTGATTAATATGATAACTTACTTTTTAAGTTAACCACATAATTTCTTTAGTTAACCACATAATAATAGTTATTATAATGGTACTAATTACAATAACTTAAAACAATACAAAAAATAATTTAAATAATAAAATAATTATTATATAATTTATTTATATTTATTTATGTTAAATAATTACTTTAAATTTAACAATACAAAAATTAAAATAACAATAATTAAAATAATAATTAAAAAATGTTAACGTCGATACATTGACATTTATGTGAATTACGTTTAACATTAATTAACAAAATATTAAGATCACATAAATAAAAACTTACCTCAATGATTCCCGAATCCCGATCGCCTAAACCCGCGGGGCCGGGGCCGGGGCCGCGACAACTCCCAATTGCCCTTCTCTCGTGTGGCCACAACAGTGACCGCGATAGACAAAGCCGACGCCGACTGCGGAGGGGCTCGCCACGAGAGGTTGTCCGCCGGAGGTCGTCACCACCGTCAAAGCCACCGCCGTTGGTCGCCGCGTTGACAACCAAAGAGTGGAGACGATGCCGCCGCCGCCACCGTGAGAGTTGGAGAGGCCGCTGCAGCCCTCGGTCACCTTGCCACCTTGGTAGGTCGCTCAATCACCTCTCCTATGTCTTCCATTGGGGGTTTTAACAACCCACCGTGAGCTCACGTGGCCGACCTGCTTTCTTTGCCGCGTGCAATGTGATGAATGGCATGGCCGACTAGCGAGAATGCCATCATTGTCCCTTTGCCCCTTGGTGCCCGCCAGCTTGTGGCCTTCTCTACTCCTTTTGACCATCGGAGTGGCAGCCCCTGAACACTCAAGTGACCCGAGACTAGGACTCCATTTTCGGGCATCTCGTTTCTCGCCATGCCTGCGAGACCGAGAATCGTGCGAGATCTCGCGACATGACGAACCATGGAGATAACAAAAGGAACCAAGTAACATAAAACTCAAGTTTCTTAAGTCAGGAAATGCCATTATTCAAGTTGCAATCAAAGTTCAGTCAATTGTTACATACCAATTACATGCAGAACAACCTTCCACCAGCATAGGGCTTTCAATAGATAGAGCCGATATTTGGGATCCCCATAAGTAATCTGAAATCATACATGATCTTCGCTATAATTACTGAGGGAAATGCAGCTTTACCAGTGTTTTGATGCTAACAATTCCAACAGAAATTTAGACAACAAAGAATTAAACATTTAACTTACCAGTATATATACTCCTTTATCCTTGAGAATCCTGGTGATGTCAGAGAAAAAAAATTTAGAAAAGCACTTTATACAAAGATGACAACGTAAATTCCAAATCTAATGATAAGATCATGTCAACACCTGTCTACCTCTTCAAGCATCTTAGCTGCATTTTGTTGTGCACTACGTCCACACTAAATGCCAAATAATGTATATAATTATCGTCATTAGATATTGATTCACAAAAGTTAATTATGATATATTTATAGAAGTATAATGCACCCACCATGAGAGAATCTAGTGTTCCTGCAAATGAAAATAGAACACAACAAAACAGTTAAGAAATGCTTAAAATTTAATGGCAGCGGCAAAGTATGTTTAGATAAAAAATATGCTAGATGAAGCCATTATGGTGACAAAAAAAGAATTTTATTTCAAAGTGCATGTATACATACCTTTATCAATAACAGCATCAAATGAGCCAGATGCAAAGGCACCCATGTCTCGAACATCCATGTTGATATCTGCCAAATGGTTTTAAGGCAAACAAAGTTCTGTCTGGCAAGTTTGACTGCAGGCCCAATTAAAATGACAAGGATGAATAAATACTCATTAATACTATAAAACCATAATTTTGGATACACTTCATTTCTGGACGATTGTGGTACTTCTTTTGCATGGCTTCAATAACAACTGAAGAGATGTCAATATTGATAATGTCTTCATAATTATCATCAATCATTTCTTCACCAAGTACTGCTAGTATTTTTCATAGTCAGTGATTCAGTATGCAACATTCAACTTTCGCAGATATAAACATAGAGACTACACAAGGAAAGAAGTAAAGCAATTCTAGTCCACATAAACAAGAAGTTTAATGATCTGACTGTATGTCATTGATCAATAACAATGTTCAATAGGAGCATGTAAAACTATTTATGGCTTATGCATGTGCTGAAGCTCTACGATTTAGTATCCACTGAGTATGTTTTAAAGGGAAAAGGACTTGAAAAAGAACAGGAGTATAAACTCAAGGCCCAAGGGCCTAGTAATTAGTCATGCAAGAAAAATCTCTGAATAATTCAACTCAACGCAACTTATGCTTTGTCCAAAATTATTTGAGACGTCAAATGGATGCACTTTCTTCACTAATGTTGATTCTGAGTTATTTCTTCAGAAATATTTAAATTTATCCAAATCTTACCCAATTATATCACCCTCCAAGTAAGCATAAGTCTATCACATCTCTATTATTTTAATATTTTTACTTTTCTAATTAAAGGTTGGCTACATTTAATATATCCAAACCATATCAATTATCTTCTTTCAATTTGACTACAATTGCCGCTACTTTCACATTTTTTGTACTGTATTCATTACGTATTTTTATCTTATTCAAGATGATGACACATCCATCTTAACATTCTCATTTTAGTAACACTTCTTTTAGATGCACATCTTTACTTTATTATCCAACATTCACTACTATACAATATTGTAGGCCCCATAACTATATGATAAAAAATTTCTTCTAACATTATTAAAATATTACGATCATATAAAATCCCTGTAGAAAATCTTCACTCTATGCATCAAACTTTAATCCTATGGTTAACATATTTATCGCATTATCCAGATTTTAAAATAATTAAACTACGATATTTAAACTAAATACACCAGAAGGTAAAATTAACATGTTGACAGAGTTTTTCTGAGGAAGAAGTGTTTAATGCAGTGTAGTCAATGATCCATATAAAGTCCCAGGCCAGGGCTGATTTTCAGCCAGTTTGCTAAAATGTTGAGTTGTTATTAAAGATGATTTTTTTGCTGCTACTCAAAGAATTCGAGAAGAATCCCATAAGCATCAGATACTTCCTCCTACCAAAGAAGAAAAATGCTTGTGACATCAAAGATTTGCTACCTGTTAGTCTGCTAAAATGTGGTTGCGAGATCATTATGAAATTTCCGGGTAGTAGACTAAGCAAGTACATAGAGAATTTGGTCAATCTCACTCAATCAGCTTTTATCAAAAATAAATACCTCTAGGATAACTTAAAGACAACTCACAACTTCATCCTCGATCTAAAGGCAAGAATAAAAGAGAGAAGGATTCTAAAATTAGATTTTGAAAAAGCATGTGATAAAGTAAGTAGAAAGTTGCCAAACAGAATCATTGGAAAGCATTAGCACAGTTAAATTCTCACCAGAGTCAATGAGAATTATTTCACTTTGTTTGGCAATTCTAAAGGTTAGCAGCAAAAGCTTTTATCGCCAATGTTTTTTGTTCCTATAGGACAAGTTCTAAGTACTATGTAAGTAAAATTAAAGATGGTGGATCAATCGAGGGTCTTTTGGTGGAAAGCAACAAGAAACATGTTACTCATTTATGGTTCGTTGATGATACCATGTTGTTTGCTTCATCTGACAAAAAGAAATGAATAACTTAAGGGTTTTGTTATATGTACTAGAGTCAGTCACAGGGTTGAAAATTAAAAGTGACAAATGTGAGATCATTGGTATTAATTTGCAGGACAAATTGGAAGAGTTTAAAGGCTGTTCAATATGTCCATCATAAAGTTTCCAATTAAAAAGGGCTAGAAGAAGCTTATCATAAAGGTAGAAATAAGCTACAAAGTTGGAAAATTAGACTCTTGTCGGTTAGCCGGTGATGGTGTTATCAAAATGTGAACTCCAAATCATTTCTTTGTACTAATTTTCTCTTCTTAAAATCGCCAAAGGATCCTGCAAGAATCTTGAAAGTATCATATCAAATTTCTTTTGTTAGAGCACGGAAGGTGGAAAACACCATCATCTTGTGAATTGGAACCATGTCTGCACAAATGTCAGGGAAGGCAGAGTGGAATTAAGCCACTGGCAGTATTGAACAACACCCTGCATACCAAGTGGTTATGGCTTGACAACTGCAACACCTCTATGTAGGAGAATATCATGTGCTCAAAGTATGAGATTGGCTTCAACAATGAATCAATCCATGGCCTTAAAAGATAAGGACAAAATTTCTAACTTGGAAAGGCATTCTCCACAACTAAGAGATTGTTATCTCGTCAGCAGCCATTGGTTTAGGAAATGGAAGAAAACCCCTCTATTGTAATGAATGTTAGGTGGGCCAAAAGAAGCTTGCTATCAGGTTTCAAATCCCTTCAGAATTGCTTCCACCAGGAAGACTAGTCTTTTCCATCCAGGATCAGGAATTAAAATGAGTCAGTTCAGAGGAAATCCCAAAGATTAAGAAGTGGGTCATTTAGCACAACTATCAGAAGTCATTGGCAATCAGAGGTACTCATTTGCTGTGGAGGATAAACTTTTGAAATCAATTTGTAAAAAGATGAACCAAGGGGTGTGGAAGTCAGTCGGTGGAAGTGTCCGTGGAATTCAGCCTTTCGTTCTAAGATTAGACTTCTCCTATGGAAAGTATTCAGAAATAGAGTGCCAACCAGATCTTCATCTATTCCGTATTTCCCATTCCATACACGAGTTGTCTTCTGTGGATGTTATGAATCTTATGATCATCAATCATTTATGGTGGGTTCTCTTTAAGAGTTGGAATGTGTCCCAGCCAAACTCTCAAAATGTGGCTTCGATGTTAGCATAATTGGAAAGCTTGAACCCCCGGAGAAAGACCACATCACTCTGGTGGGCATGTTGCGGGCTAAGTCCGGAAGAAGAGGATTTATGATGATGACTTCCATACCCCTTGTTTCATTCTCCAATGCTTCTTCAATTGGGTGTACGCTAATTTGGGTTCTCTATCACTTTGGACTTCCTTGGAGAGCAATCCCCTAAAATGGAAGTACTCTTATAATTTTATTTGTAATATACCCTAGATTACTACTATTTTGGTGGTGTCCTAGAGCTTTTATTCTTTCATCTCCCCCTCTTTATTCTCTTCACCGTAATTATTCCTTTTCATCGTTTTAATTGAATTGTGCCTCCCGCCACCTTCAAAAAAAATAATAATAATAAGTATCTTGAGATAATATTACTCTATCTAAACTAACCCTTCCGTCTTCTTCCATTTTTAAATTTACTATGTATATATTGTATTTTAGTTATACTTATCTTGAAAATCTTAAAGACTTTAAAGTGATTCTCCGAAGTTCTTTCTATTAACTCATTAATGTGTCTCATCTATCGCTACAATATCATTTTGAAACATCATACATCATAGTAGCATTTTTTGTTGATTCATCCATAACTGATAGAAAAGATAAGAATTTATTACAAACTCATAATACAAGTGAATTGAAATAGAAATTTCTCTTATTTTTCTTCCAATTGTACATACATGTTGGCATCAAAATTTTCTAAGTACAAAAAAGTAGAAAATTTGGACATCAAAAAAAATGATAAAAGAGGAAGCGGTGGTGAGACCCACCTTAGTGGCCCAATGGACTAGCTAAGCCCAATAAGGCTTAATGGGCTCGATAAGCCAAATGATGGCCCAAGGAGGCTCAAAGAACACTGTTCAGCCAACTCAACTTAAATTCGAACATAGCCAAAGTCAGTTTGGAAATCCGATTTGAATTCAGCAAGTCAAAGACATTAGTGCAAATGGACTTTGAAAAGGCCTTGAATAGGCTTAAGGGCCCAAATGACCAAGGAAATGAGCTCAATGCATAGCCTCGATCGTAATCTTCGCAACGGTACCCAAAACATGGAAACAAACACCGAAACACAAAAATGATTGTTTGTCCCCCGACACACTAGGACAAATCGGGACAAGTTCAGAAAAATCCGACACTATCACAATATTCATCTAAGATAGAGCCGGACAATGCTTAAAATGGATCTAAATCGAATCAACAGTCGAGAAGTTATTCAAGAAAATTCAAATTTGGACAAGAGTCCATGTCCCATCACCTAGGGGCAAAATCAAGAAGCGCGGGATCGGGATCGGTGACCACCGAATTGGTCCAGATTGGCCGATCCTCTGGAAGAAAGAGCGATCTCGGATCCAAGGAAGAAAGAGTTAGGGGTCGGCCTCGGGTCGGCCAGCCCCCAACCCGGCTCGGTCAGGCCAGGTCACTGACCCAGTCCGACCAAGTCGGTTTTTGTTATGAAAAAAATATAGAAAACATAAAAAAATCAGAAAAAATCAGAAAAAATACCCAATTTTTTTTAAAAAAATAACAGATATGATTCAACATGATTCATTCAACATTCATTTAAAAGTGACATTAAATTGTTCTTCTACATAATGTATGTACTCTGCCCATGACATTAAGGAAGAGTACGACGCATTAAACATATAGACAAACTGATTATACTCGTCAGTGCCTCATACAATCATCTTACGATAAGATGAAAATGAACCACCGTAACTATCATATGAATACGTACTAAAACTATCAAATGAAGGCTGCATCATCCCATAACCCTACCCTTGATATGATGGACACCAAGACCCTGTGATGGTTCTAACTCTGCACCATACCCATATTGTCTTGCTCCATGGTCAGCATCCTGTGTTGCGTGGGTATAGTGCTCATCTTCCATAAAGTGAGGTTGTTATTGTGGAGGGGGTGTCTCCGGATTGGTTCTCCCTTGACCAAAAGTGGTGCCGGTGGTGCTTCCTCTACCTCTGACATATGTGTTGTCATCTCTATCGCTACTACTCTTTGAAGAGAAATCATCCAACGTCTGATATTGCAATAGAATGTTAGGCTCCGATGTATCTTCTCTTGTCTCGTCAATTGTGTCGAGATCAACAATATCAAGAGGGTCAGTTGTAACATGTTTACATTTGCCCTTTAATTGCTTACTTTGACGAGAAGATTGTCCGATTTTTTGCCTTTTCGCCATAGAAGAAGGGATCCGAAATTCTTCGAAGAGAGGAACATTGTCAAGTTCCCTTGAGCCCATTCCCGATCATCAGGGTTGAACTCTGGTTCGCCCAACCCCTCACGTTCGTTGACCCAGGCTTCTAGATGATTTTTCTGTTGAAATATCTCTTCCAAGTCAATCTTCGATTATTGTACAGTGGGCACCTCAATTCGTCTTCCACTTGCTTGTTGTACCCACCTTTGCTCCTCCCTCTGTTTCTCTCTTATCTTCTCCAATTTTTTTAGCTTCAACCTCATGTTATAGTGATAGTAGACTAGCTGCTCAAGTCTCTGTGATGTTAGCCTATTCCTTTATTTCGTATGAATAAGACTAAACGTTGACCAATTTCTTTCGCAGTCGGAAGCGGACGTGGTTTGGCTTAGTACTCGGATTGCAACACTAGCCAAGTCTTCATATCCCAGTGCCCTTCCATGATCCATCCACCAATCAACTGCACATTATCATTATGTCTTAGTACATAATGATATTAATAAGTTAATTATGTAAATATAAAGTTGACTTTATTTAACTGTACATATCTAGACTAAGAAACATAACTGCCCGTTGTACCCTTGCTATCCCAAAATGAAATAACCTCATCCTATAATCATGCATCTTATTTGTTGCAATAATTGAACGGTCATTGTTCCCAAGCATTCTCCGAAGGACTTCCCTTACGTTGTCCAATAGTTCATTGATAAACTTGAAGATTGGACTATAGTAATATCTTGGGATGAAAAAATGACTTGGTAATTGAGCATGGAAAAGTTCATTGTCAGCATCGACTAAAAAGCTAACAATTTAATTAAGAAATTTTATTTTACTAAATTGTAAAGAACATACCAGCTACATGTATAGGATGGTACAACATTATTTCCCATCGACGGTCAATGATGTCCCATCACATGGTAAAATCTGATACCTTTTTCAAAATATCTTCTTTTGCCCGCTCAAGCGCATCATAAATGTACCCCATGTCCGCCTTCTTATCTTTATAGGCTATTCGGAGGACTTTGACTAATGGACCGACAATATTCAGTGTCTTCTTTACGAGCCGCCAAAAGTCTCCACTCCCCAATGTCTGTTCCACCTTCCTTCCTTTCCGTTTGTCTGATGGATTAGCTCTAACAATCCAATTAGCCCATCCCGGAGAAAGTATCATTTGGGTTAGGCAACGCCTATGTTCAAATAAGCTCTCCAAAGATATGTAGTGTGATGCAAACCGTGTAGTCTCGAGTCGTAGGAGCACTCGACCCTTTGTGTGCTCACTCATCAGGGTCATGATGAAATTATGGTTGTAGATGAATGATGCAACATATTGGGCAGCCTTGACAACCCGATCAATTTGAGAATCTTTGCAAATATCCACTAGCATTAAATCTATGAAATGGGCGGAGCATGGTGCCCAATATAACTTCCGTCTCTTAGCCATCAACATTTGGCCGGCAGCTTTGTAGGCAGTTGCGTTGTCCGTCACTACTTGGACAACTCGATCCTCACCGATCTCATCGACAACACCATCGATTAAATCAAACAGGTAAGTTGCATTCTTTACCTGTCCGGATGCATCCACCAACTTCCAAAAGACGGTCACAACTTGACAGTAAACGAGAAAGTTGATCATTGTCTTTTTAGTAATACCTATTAAGAGGATAAAATGTTATATATAAACTTAAAATTCATAAAGATTTGTATCACAATGTTATGCTCAAAAAGACTAACATGTCCAACCGTCGGTCATCAATGTGCATTCACGTTCATCCCAGATACGTTCGAACGTCTTGACATATTCTTTAATGTTAGCTACCTCCAATGGAAGATATGTGTTGTAGATCTCCCTTGGAGTTGGTCCCGACACCCTCCGACCGACGTCTGTTATTGTGTCAATCATGGACTCATAGTAAGGCCCCTTTACAGCGTTAGCTAGTATACTACTATGAAAGAACCATCTGGAAGTTGTCCTCCCGATCTTCTCCTTGCACAACTTCAAGTTATTTAATGTTGTGTTGATGGTGGTTTGCTTTTAGCGCGGTCGTGTGATGACCAGATCTACAGGGCCAACTGCTAGGTCGTCATCTCGGGTGAGATCGTGGATATATTGTTCAGGGTCAGGAATTGATCCTCTCCCACTTTCGCTTCCACGTCTGCTCCCACTGCCAGAACCTTGACCCATAAACCGCCTGGTACGTCGAAACATGTCTTCGTCAGCGAATGACCTTCGGCTTGCCTCCATAGCTCCTGTTAAGTCATATGTTTGTTATGTTAAATACGTACATTATTGTAAAATGTCAAATATTAATTATTACATACCCTCATCAAATTCTTGGTATTAACTTCTTTCCGGTCGCTCTTGTCCAGTGCCGTATATGTTGTAACGAACGTCTTGCGGGTTCCACAATTTCTTCACACACAGTATCTTGATGCCTCTTTGAAGCTCCATTGGATCGGTGGAGTCCGTGTGCACGGTGCAACATCTCCCTTGATACCGGCAAGATGATGCTTTAACCGGTAAGTTCCACCGTATAGAATTTTGTCACAATACTTGCATTTTACTTTTCTTTACTCCATTGACACGACCATGCAATGGAGCCAAGCTGAGTCATTCCGGGTGGAGTGGGAAGTGTCACGGCTTAGAGAAGACATGTTAGAAAAGTAATCCATAATATAAATAACATGAAGTAAAATTCAGAGTGGCAAAGACACCGCTTTGAGAGTGTTAAAAACAACATTTTGAGAGTGTGAACGACACTAGGTGGAGTGGAAAGTATCCGAGTTCAGCGGGAAGTATCACGGCTTTGAGAGTGTCAAACACATTGCTAGAGAAAACAATTTGGAGTTCGTAGAGGGGTGAGCCGTTGAGGGGTGAGAACTGGGTGGAGGGACGAGTCGTTGACCGGTGAGCACCGAAAGAGTGATCAGTGAGGGGGGAGGAGACCGAAAGAGTTATCAGTGGGAGGGGGAGACCGAAAGAGTGATCAATGGGAGGGGGGAGATGCTCAAGTTTAATGTAATGTGGAATAGAAGCCTCCCCTTGGGGGCTATAAACCCCTAGGGGGCTATTTATAGCCCCCAAGGGGAGGGCATTTTAGTAATTTAAGGGGGGGTGGGTGTGTCGCCCACTTATTCTCAAGTGGGAGGGAAAAGTCCCCCTCCCCACTCACCCCCTTAAGTGGGAGAAAAAGACCCCCCCCACTAAGCACTTAGTGGGGGGGCCGGCGACCTAGTCGGCCGGGTCGCCAACTGGGTCGCCAGATCGTGCGACCCGAAGCCAGTCGACATGGAAACCGACCGGTTCGCCGACCCAATATTTCATGCTCAGATCAGTCCAGATCAACCAAATTTTTTGTTTTTTAAATCATAAATATTTTCAAAAAAATCAAAAAATCATAAGAATAAATAAAAATTTCAAAAAAAGAAAAACAATATAGATGACATTTTATTAAACAATGTCATATTAAGTAAGCTCCTTTAAAAAAACTATCATATAATACAAACTATCATATAAGAGAGAGAGAGAGAGAGAACAGAGTTAAAATAGATCTTTTACGTAAATTTAAGTATATAATATATATATTTATAATTATGAATCTTCTATATATGTGATAATATAAGGGATAATGAAATATATTAATATGTTTACACTATCACAAGCAGGATGCAGAGTAGTTGCAGATCGACCTGCGCAGTTAGGTCACGAGGGTCAAGGGGTAGCGTCCCTTGTGGGGGTATCAGAGGGACAATGCCCCCAAAGAAATTTTTTTATGATGGTAAAGGGAAGAGAGAAGAAGGGCTCAGAGGTCTTAAACGATGAAGGGGAGGGGGGAATGAGAATGAGGGGTGAGAAAGGAAAATCAATCCAATCTCTCCCTTATTGGGTAGGATCAGACCAGTATCGGGTCTTGAATCGATCTGATTTCGGGATCTTTCCGAGTTTTAGGGAATCGGTCGAGATCGACCAATTCCAGGATCAATCAAGCTTCCAGTGATTCTGACCGATCAGGTCGGAAGTTCCGGCCGGATCGGTAGTTCCGACTAGAATTGGATCGGCAGGTACCGATCTGATCCAAGAATCGGCCGATTCTGCAATCCATGGACAAAATGGTCCGATCAACCACCGGGTAAACCCGCAGGCTGAAAATTTTAATTTTTCGGTTCAACACTTTAGTCTCGGGAATATTAATGCAATGAAATTAAAATTCAACCAAAGAAAAGACAGCCAAGATTGCACCGATCGATAAAATCAAAGATTTGATGCAATTCGAGAGATCCGACCACACATCTCGATGGAACATGAGATCAACAGCCATTGGTCTGGATTTTTCTAGACAATTTTAGAACTTAATTAATTAATTCCAACTGAAATTAATAATAGCCTTTGGGAGCATCTTGATAAAAACTAGGTTAAAATTAACCTAAGAATGCCCAGCCGCCATCCTCCATTCCTGATCAACGCACCAGCCCCACTTCCTTGGGTTTCTCCTACAATTTAAAAGAAGATTTAGGGGAGGTGTTATTAAGGCATTAAATAAAAAAGAAAAGAAGGAGAAAAAGAAGGGCCAGTGGTCAGGATTTCGGCCTGCCAAAGCTGCCCAAGCGCGCCCACCTTTCCTCACCCAGAATACCTTCCCCGATCGTCTAGGAGACTGGCCAGAGATCGCTCCCTCCCTCAGCCTGATCCTAAGGGAGGCCCACATGGCAATTTTGGCTCCCCCGGATCTCTCTCGGCCAGCATGTCCGTGCAGCTATCTCCCTCTGTGTAGAGTCCCCCCCGAGGCCAACTCTCCTCTCAGCAAAAACCACCCAGCTCGACAGAATTTGATTCAACAGATTCCTCCCTCTGGAGATCCCTCTCTGGTGAACTTTCCCCTCTCGGTCCCTCTTCCTCTATCGGCCTTCTTCTCCAACAAGGACAGAAGCCACGACAGCCTCTGGCTTTCTCCAACAGCAACAGCATCGACAGTAGCAATCCCCAACAGCAGTAAACAGCTAATTCTTCTTGTAGCTAGCCCGTCTGTGCACAAGGAGGAGGTGGCCTCCCTTCCACAAACAGCAGCAGCCGCAGCCACCTGCGGCCCTCTCCAACATCAACACCGACAGCAGTAGCATCTCCAGCCAGTCCCTTCTCCTGCCTGCCCCATCTGTGCACAAGAAGAAAGGAGAAGAGGAAAAGGAAGAGGAAGGCAGGGAGCCTGGAGCGCAAGTAAAAAAAAGAAAAAAAAAGAAAAGGTAAGGAGGAGTCCCACCATCTATAGCCCTCCAATCCCTTTTTCCGTCTCCTTCCTTACCCCTTTATTTTTTCAATCGGCCTCCCCTATCTCTGGCCCTCTGCACCCCTTCAAAAAGAGGTCAGAAAACAGCCCATCGGCCTACTCTTGAGCAGTCACTACAGCAAGTTCGTTAGCCCTCCAAACAGGCCCATTTCGACCCCTGTTCAGGACCTCCATTCAGCACCCTCCAAAGCCCTTGTGCGTCCCCTTAATCAGGTCCAAAAGGGCACCCAATCAGACCTTTAAAATCCCCTATTCGGTCGCCTTTTCTAGCCATTTGGGCAGTCCCAAAACAGACCTCTGTTCAAGCCTTCGATCAGGCCCAAATACCCAGCAGCCAGTGCCTTGCTTGGCCTATCCGAACAATCCCCAAAATGACCCAACTCGGACCCTCAGCTTGCCCCTTGCACAGACCACTCTTAGCCCCATTGTGGCTTTCCAAACCTACAACCTCCATTTAGTAGGGATGAGGGTGATGTATCAAGCAATTTTGGAATCTGTCCGATGGGCCAAGTCTTCCCCAAGCGGATTCTCAAACCCCTTTGTCACCACAGCCCCCTTTGTGTGGCCTTCAATCAATCTTAAGTCAGCCCTCATGTGGTTCTAAAATTGTCCCATTTTCCTGCCCTCTGAGCAACCCTAAACCAGTCCTAAGCCTGTCCCCAGCACAGCCCACCAAGCAGGCCCAATTTGACACCTGTTCAGCCCAATTAGCCCGCTGCTACAGTCAAAGAAAAAGTGCACCACAAAAACAGCTTCGGCAGAATGCTCAAAACAGTCCCCCCACCAGTATCAAAATCATGGTCGACAGCCTGGTCCCCTTGGAATCAGTCCAACGGGTCAAGGATTTAGCCGGGTGGACTCTCAATTTCGGTCGAAGTGTGGGCATGGCAGCAGGTTACTGGCGTTGAAACAGGCCTGTCTGACCCAAGAAGCTCAAAACAGACTCAACTGGCCCACGAAGACTTGAAGGTTGGCCCATCGGGCTGATATGACTTGAATCGGCCCAATAGATCATCAACAAAAAAAAATAAACTTAAACAAAATTCGGAATGCGAAATACAAAATTAAATAAGAAATTAGCATCTCTCCGTGGGCACTCCACCTTGGACGGCTACTCCGAGTGCACCTTGTTACGTCGATCCAGATGGCGGCGCAAGTCTGTTCCTGTTGCCGGCTATCCTTCTCACCGTATGACGAGTTACGTACTTGTCGTATTGTACGGATAAATTCCATTTTGAAAGAAAATAAAGATGCATGCTACCGAAATTTCTTCATTCTTATGAAAATTTATATCGTGGGAAGAAACTCCAACATACTGTCTAACATTAATCAAATGTACGCCGACATGTCAAATGCAATGAAACTTCAAGTGCCGACTCGAGTGGATGCAACAGGGCAACTGATGTTAGCCTGATGGACCGGATGGAATGAGAACTCAAATTAAATAAATAAATTAAAATCAATTTAAAAGACACTTCATAAAAATCTAAAAAAATGCAAAAAAAAACAGAACTTCATACAATCTGAAAATTCAAATTAAATCCACCTAATTCAATGAAATTTAACTTAAACAAATGAAAAGTAAATGATCTCAAACAAACCAAATAAACCACATCAAAAATGCTTCAAAATACTAAAAATCAGCCATAAAAATATAAAAATAATCTGGAATTTTAAAGTTAATCAAGTTAAATCAAATTCCAAAATACTTGAAGCATACCAAACACATTTAAACCGGTATCAAAACTTCAACCAACATAAAAGATAACCAAAAATGTCTAAAATCCACATGTCAACTGAACTGAAGAAACCAGGTTTCATAAAACATCAAAATCCATCAAATTCCAAACTCAAAACAAAAAAGATAACTTCAATCAATTGAAATAAAAACAATCAAAACCAAATCAAACCAAATTAAATCAAGTAATTCAATTTGAATATAAAATTCAAACTGTACTCGAACCTGAAACCCATTTACTAAATAAAACCAACCTCAAACTAAATAAGAATCAACTTCTAACAAATTTAAAACAAACTATTTGCATCTTATCGGGCCCAAAAAGCCGTAGCCCTTTCAAACAAGGAAGGTTGGGTCGCGAGTCGCAACCGGGTCGCGAGACCCCCAGGCCGACCCGGTCGCGACCCTATTTTTTAATTATTTTTTGAAAAATTCAAAAAATTTAAGATAAATGCGAAAAAATTTAAAAAAATACAGAAAAATCATAGAAAATAAATGACATGATTTAAACAAATAATACATCAACTTTATTCCAATGTGATGTGTTCTACATTTTGTAGGTAGTTGATATACTCTCCTAATGTCATTTGGGTTGAGTACATAGCTTGATACATGTACACATGACACTCATATTCGTCAGTCCCTCGGGAAACTATCCTAAGACTTAATCCAAACGAGTCACCATAACTATAGGTCGATTGGATCGAAGTATCCGATGACTCCACATAATTCATTCCACAATACTCTTGATCGTATGTAGGGAACCAAGAGCCTTGGGATGAATCATACGCATAGTCGGAGGCATCGTGGTATTCTGCTCCAACTCCATGGCTACGATGACCTCCTCTACCTTGTGGCCTTCTACCATAATCGGCGTCTTGGGTCGCATGAGTATATTGCTCCTCGCCAATAAAACGTAACGACGTTGTAAGAGATATGGGAGGATCTGAGGTCACTTGTACTTGTAAAATGTTTGCGCCCCCGTATCTAGCACCATCATCGCTGCTACTCTTTGATAACGAATCCTCGGACGTCTGGTACTGCACTCTAATGTTCGGCTCCGATGTATCTTCTCGATCGTCTTCGACCGTATCAGCATCTGCAATATCAAAAGGATCAGTCATAACTTGTTTACCTTTTCTCCTACTTTACGTACCTTGACTAGTTCCTTCTCCGGTCCTCTGTCGCTTTTCTTCAGAGGGAGAGATCCGGAATTCTTCGACGAAGGGACATCGTCGAGCACTCCTTGACCCCCATTGTCGGTCTTCCGGGTTAAACTCCGGTTCTTCGACCCTTCTCGGTCGTTGACCCAAACTTCTAAGGAGTTCTTCTCGTAGAATATTTGATCCAAATCGATGTCCTCCTCTTCACCATTTTGCGGCTCCTCGACCGAACGTCCCACCACCTCGTGATATTGACTCTTTTGTTCCATCCGGTTCGTCTTCATTCTCTCCAAATTCCTCAACTTTAACATCGTGTTGTAGCGACAATACACGAGGTCTTCAAGTCTCCTGATGTCAACCTATTTCTTTGTTTCGTGTGAATCAAGTCAATGTAGACCGATTCCTCTCGCGACCGAAGCCGAAGTGGTTTGACTTAGGACCACCCAATGGCTACGTCCGCCAAGTCCTCGTACCACCGGTACTTTACCGTCCATCCACTAATTACCGCATAAATTGAATGTCTTACATTATTATCTAAGTAAACTTTGATTAATTAAGTGATGAAAAATATTCTACGTACCCGGACTTAGTAACATCACTATCGTTCAACTCGCTCGTTCCAAAGTGAAAACTCCGCATTCTGTAATCGTACATCTTGTTGCAGGCGATAATAGCCCGGTCGTCGTCACCAAGCAACCGTCGGATGACGCTCTTCACCTCATCTAATAGCTCGTTGGTTGCCTTGAACTGTAGACTATAGCAATACCTTGGGTTGAAAAAGTAACCTATGAACCAAATAGTATTAGTAAACAACTTATACATATCTGACATTAAAAAAAGATTAGTAAATGTTTAAGAAAACATGTCTACTGCATGTATGGGTTGATGTAACGTACATTCCCAGCGGCGATCTATGATATCCCACCACTTGGCGAAGTCGGACACAGTCTTAGAGATTTCTTCTTTCACTCTCTCAACCGCATCATATAAATACTCCATGTCTACTTTTCTATCTCCGTCAACTATCCTTAGTACCTTCACTATGGGTTGGACGATGTCTAACGTCTTCTTTACAACTTTCCAAAAATCTCCACTCTCTATTGTCTCCTCTACTTTTCTCCCCTTTCTCTTATCCGATGGGTTACAACTAGCTATCCAACTACCCCAACCCTAAGGAAATGACCATCCGAGTTGTAGCTCACCTTTAACTCGATAAACTTTCTAACAAAATATAGTGGGAGGCGAACCGGGTTGCGCATCGGGCCGTAACAACTCTCGCCCTCGGTGTGTTCCCTCGTAAGTGCGAGGACAAAGTTGTAGTTGTAAATAAATGAAGAAATAGTAAGTTTGCCAGCTTAACTACCCTGTCTATTTGAGGATCCTTGCATATATCCTACAACATTAAGTCTAAGGAGTGGGCGGAACAAGGTGTCCAATACAACTTTGGTCTTTTGACCATAAGTATCTGTTCGGCCGCTTTGTATGCGGCCGCATTGTCTGTGACTACTTGAACTACCCGGCTCTCTCATATTTCTTCTATCATTCCATCTATCAATTGGTAAAGATACTCCACATTCTTTACCTGTCCTGATGCATCGACCGACTTTCAAAAGACCGTGTCGGCTTGACTATACACTAGGAAATTGATCATTGTCTTCCTAGTTATACCTGCTAAGTATAAGATATTAACTAAGTTATATAAAAAAGAATGATTATATGTTTAATATAATTAAGTAAAAGAAAATTTACTTACCGGTCCAACCGTCGGTCATTAATGTGCAACCTCGTTCCTCCCATATTCGTTCAAATGATGACACATACTTCTTTGTTTCTTGCACCTCCATAAGAAGAAATACATTATATATCTCCTTTGGGTTTGGACCAGGCACTCCCATCCCGACGTCTGCGATCGTGTCGATCATTCGTGTCGCAGTACGGTCCCCTCACGCATTTCTTTGGAATGCCGTAATTGAAAGAACCACCTTGACGTTGCCCGGCCAATCTTCTCCTTACATAATTTTAGGTTCTTCATTGCCGCCGTGATTGTCGTTTGACGTTGTCGTGGTCTGGTGATTACATGATCCACGGGACCTACTGTCGGGTCGTCATCTTGGGTAAGATCATGGACCTCATCTTGCGGTTGGTTGTTGGGTCCTCTTCCACTTCCTCGACCACTCCCACTTCCAAACCCTTGACCCATCATTCGGCTAGTGCGTCTATGCAACTCTTCGTCGGCGAATGATCTTCGACTTGCTTCCATTCCCCATGAGAGGTCATCTATTTAAGAAATATTCAAGTATTCAACTACTTAATTATCTTTTAAAATAGAAGAATGAACTACGTTTATGAGTAACACCTCCCATACCTTCGTTCTCTTCGTCTCCAAAAATATCCGGCCTCTTCTTATGCAGTCCCGTAAATGTGTACGGAACGTCTCCCGGTTGCAGCAATTTTCTCGGACGGTCTCCTTATATCATTTCTTAGTTCCGCCGTTTGCTCCATCGTTTGTAGGTGCTACGAAATTGAGCTACGACCTTCGGAGGAATCTGTGTGCAAGGAAGAACATTTCCCTTCATGCCTGCAAGATAAAATTTTAAACAATAAATACCACCGAATATTACTTTGTCGCAATATTTATATTGCACTTTTCTCTCTGCCATGAAGATTAAGTTGCAATGTAACCAAGCCGGATCACTCCGGGTCGCGCCGGTAGTTTGGGTTGTCTGGCTTAGAGAAGACATTTTTTAACTAAATAATTACCTAAGTAAGTAATTAACTATTTAAAAAAGCTAATGACGTTAATAAGTGACTACTAATCTAAGTAAACTTTTAATTATGTAAAATAAATGACTAATTAATTATGTAACTAAGTAAGTAATTAACTATACTTTCTAACTAATGATGTATTAAGTAACTACTAAACTAAATATCTAACTACTCTTCTAACTAACTAAATACGTAAGTAAGTAAATAAGTATTAAAAAGAAGAAACTACTTAACTAATTAATCAATGAAACAAATATTAAATAAATATACTAAATGAACTAATGAAGTGTTTAACGAAATAATTAAGTAAATGAAAAACAAAATGAGAGCAATGAGAGCAAAATGAGAGCTTGAGGGTGAGAGTGAGGTGTGGGAGTAAGGGGAGCCCCTTGGGGGCTTTAAATAGCCCGAGTGGAGCCCCCACACGGCCGTTCGCCATGCTGCGTTGCCAACGGCCTTATGGCCGGGTCGCGCGACCCCCGCAACCCGGGCCGACACCCGGCCGGGTTGCGACCGAGCCGATCGGGGCCAATTCTGACCGGGTCGGGGCCGGGTTGCGACCTGACGAACCATGCTTTCAAGTTCATTATGATATGTGGACGTGTACGTTCTCCCAAACAAATTGCTATGATAATTAATCAAGGGTATTCGAGTCATTGTTCAATGTAAATGAACGTCGGATATTCACACTATCCGACAAAGATGGGTCAAAAATAAATTTTCACAACTGGGGCTAGAGCTGAGATTAAGGTTGGAGGCAGCTGTTGTACGGTTACTAGGGCAAAAGATAGACATGCTTGAGTATGAGGAGTAGGTGAAACTCCTTAGCCTCAACGTCATCTACTTCTCTTTCTGCCCTTGCATGATCATCAGAATCAAATTCTACTAGATGATTCCTAACTACCATCTCCTCTATCCAACAAGCAAATGAATGCTCCTCTTGAAAGATTTGGTCTATGTCAACCTCCTCAAGTGGTGTCTGTGTTATTTGTCTCTGCTCATATGGACCACCTGCACACCATGCAAATCTCTCCTCCGAGATCTTTTATTGATCTTTGATGTTCTTTATGTGCACCTCATGTTATAATGGTAAAAGACAAGCTTCTCTAATCTATCAGATGTCAATTTGTTCCTTCTGTATGTATCAGGTTGAATGTACCCATGTTCCTCTCACAATAAAAAGAACTAGTGCTCTGGCTCAATATCCTAATAGCAACTATAGCCAGTGGATTTCATTCACTCCTCACATTAACCTACATCTACCACTCAGCTACAAAAAATAGCAAACAATCAACCCTCTCCAGGCAATTAATGGACTTATAAGTTATAAAAAAGGTAATAAAAACATGATTTTAAATAAACATATTAGAAGAGATTATGTTACAAAAATATCTTAAATCAACATCTGAGTATACCCCAACTCTCATCTTATAATATTGCATATGAAAATTGACAAATACAAAATGATTAGTTGTTCTCAATTATTTATTGACTCTCAATTATTATTGCAACTTTCACTTACTTCTAACTATGCTTTTGTTCTATCCTGCTGAGATTGACACAGACATTAACTGAGAGTGTATTCAACAACACCTCATTATCGTTGGACACATGTCCTCCAAATTAGATGTGGGGGTTTAAAAAATATCCTACAATCATTTAAGCATATTACATTAGAAACAAACTAAATATTGACAATGTAAAAAGTAAATAAGCACAAAGATATTCACTAACTAACCTGCGACATATACATCATGATGCAAAGTCCTATCACATCGTTCATCTATGATCTTCCACCATCTCTTATACCCTCTGGGATTTGTCTTTGATTTTCAATTTGGCACGATCTATTGCATCATACAATGTGCACATCTAGTTCATGTCATTTGAGTCAATCAACCTAAAACAACTACCAATGGCTCAATGATTGCCAAGTAGTAGGCAATCCTCTCTCAAAATCTCTTGTTTGTGATTTGTCTTTCAACCTTGACAAGAATCTCCAACTGGTCCTCCTTGTTATGTAGGTAGTCCACCATATATTGATAATTTTCCTCAGACTGGGTGAACTTGACCAATGCATGTCTATGACGATGCAAACTCTTCAATGCAATCAAGTTCGTGGCAAACATAGTAGGGCCCAACCTGACAAGATCATGCCTTGCAATGTACTTTCTCACGATGTGTAGCAGACGGGGATGTGAATAAATGAAAGAAGTAATAACCTACGCCTGCCTGACATGTGTGGAAATTGCAACCTCCTTGCCCCTTCTTGCCTATATCCTCTGACATGAAGTCAATAAAGTGCGCTACGCAAGGTACCCAGAAGAGATGCTACCTCTTTTCCATCAATTTTTTCCATGCCACATTGTATAAAAGTGCATTGTCAATCACAAACTAAACCACATTGTCCTACTCAATCTCCTCCACTACGACATCCATCAGTGAAAAAATATAGTCGACATTCTTTATCTCACCTGAAGCATCAACCAACTTCAGAAAAGTGGTACCTTCTAAGCAATACACCGAGTTGATCATGCTTCTCTTGGTGATACTTGTCCACCTATCACATATAACTGTGTAGCCCCTCTCCTTCCAAACTAATTTGAAACCTTCTATCCATTGCCTCAACTCTTGAACCTCCTCATTCAACCCATTAACATATAAATGCCTGCTAATAGGGACTTGCATTCTCGATCCAGCCTTAGCAACAACATCAATCATAGTCTAGAAGTAAGGGCTGGTGACTGCATGTACTAAGATGCCTACATTAAGATAAAAAAATATATCAGTCATAAATAATGCTAAGTAAATAAAACATATACAACACATTTTAAGACTTATACTTGCATGTAAAAATCACTGAACAATGTGGCTCACTACTCTCTTTACCGTTGTTCTTGTTGCCTTCATCCCTTTCATAGATTGTTTGATGTTCATTTACGAGGCACTCTGCTTCCCAAAAAAATACTCATCAGTCAGTGTAGATCTCATACTACTAGACCGACACAATGTCTCCTTTCTTCCTCCCACACCGAAACCCTCAGTGTGGCTAGGTCTAACCGATGTAGATCAACCAAAAACAAGATCAGCTCTGAACCCTCCTCTCCTCCATTGCTACTGCAAGCTTGCTTGCATGACTAGCTTTCTTAAATTCAGAATCGGTGGATAAGTCCTTACTATCCGGCTCCGAATCTGTAGTTGCCTTCCCTTTCCCTTTCCCATTCTGCAACCCCTCTCCCTTCCAAGGAGCTCATCATGCAATTGTTCCCTATATTCAATCATAATCTCACATTGTGAGACTCTTCGTATAAGGTAGCCTCTCATCTTTTCTCTCATCTCTCTAGTTTAAGGCTGGTATGTCCAGCGTTGTTCGCATGGCCAGACCCTTGGCAAAACCCCCTACCCGTCATGCTCCATTTGCCTAGGCGTATCGCGTTGCCCGTACGGCCTTGTTGGCATGACCACCCATATGTGCCAACTTATGCGTACCCGCGCTCGCAGTAGAGTGGACACGCGCACAAGTCGGCATAGATGGGTGGTCATGCCAACAAGGCCGTACAGGCGCGTGCATGCCGGGTGCCAACACAGCCGTATGCCAACAGGCCAAGACATGTGTCGGCCTAGGCCTTCAGGTTGCCCATCAAGTACAAAACATGGTTATACCAGAATGACCCCTAAAACAGACTTTTTTTAGTCCATTGGTTGTAAATGCATGGATGAGCCTTAGGATATATAAGGAGGTAGAAATTGGACGGATCAAGTGGGGCCTTGGTTGCCGATCATTTCCCCCCAAGCATATGCGCCCGAGTCCACCTTTTATGTACACTCTTCATATAATACAAGTTTCTTTGTCGAATTCGGCTAACTCTATGCCTATTTATGTTGCATGCATGTTTATGTTTGTCGTTTATGCAGCAGAACCGGCATTCTTCAATAAATTGGCAGGTTTGTGTTCATGTCGTGGCACAAACGTTGCAAGTCGTCCAGGCAAAGTGAATTGACAACGTGTCAAGTGGTATCAAAGTCGACAATGTAGTTGCCGTCATCAAGCAACCATGGTGAAGACCCGTACTAGTGGGCAGTCGGATTCAGCCATTGGAGAAACAATGTGTGATTCTGTCCCTCCACTAATGATTGAACCGGTTATTGCTGTGAGTAATGATGTAGTAGGGAGCGGTTCGTGTTGCTGGCCTAAGGCCTTGAGAACTTGGTTGGACAAGCCAATACTTTGGAGCAATCGTGCGACGTGTTCGTGCAAGCACTGGAGGCATTGATTGCAGAATCGGCAGAATCGGTCCGATTCCGACCGATTCTGGAATCGAATCTAAACCCTAAATCCACCGATCCGATTCCTGGCGGAAGGACCGATTCCGGGAAGAATCCCACGGAATCGGTCAGAATCGCCTGGAATCGGTCGGAATCGATCCGATTCCGACCGATTCCATGTGGAATCGGTCGATCCGACCGATTCTTCGAAGGCCGGGCGATTCCGGCCCCGGCTCGATTCCCCGGTTCACTCGGGACCGGGAATCGAACCCTCCGGCTCCTAAAAGGGCCGGAATCGACCCGCGTAGCTTCAACGGCCGATCCCGCGGCGGAAGCGAGGAAGCGCAGGCGATTCCGCGCGATTCCGCGCGCGATTCCGGCGATTCCGTGCGTCGATCCACCGTCGATTCCGGCCGATTCCGTCGATCCAGGGTCGATTCCGGCCCGATTCCACCGATTCCGGCGATTCCAGTGTGGCGATTCAGCATTCCGGCGATTCCAAGGTCGTTCTTCAAAGGATTCCGCCGATTCAAGCTCGGATCGGCATCGAATCAACTCGCCTTCGATCTTTGTAAGGTTTTTTGCAAGATTTCTTCGCCAAAACTTCGTACGTCCATTCTTACGCGTTTCCGACGATTTCGAGTGTCGTTAAACTTACGATTTCTCGTCCGAACAAGTTCGTTTTTAAGTTTCGAACTATCCGGATATGTCCATTTTGCACGGGAAAAATTCCGGATATCCCGTACGCCTATTTTTACACGTTTCCGACGACTCCGAGTAGAGTTAAACTCGGTGATTTGTGATCGAATAACTCCGCTCGTTGTTTCAACATCGATCGGATGTTTTTTCACGGGACAAAATTTTCGATACCCCGTACATTGATTTCCGCAAGTACGTAACCCTTTAAACATACCGAATGGTGTGTTTCGGGTTGTCCGCTACCCGAACAACGTCTAAAACAATTCGTATGTTATCTAATCATCTTTAAGGCATCGTTTACCATTTTTCAGTATTTAAGCAACGGCCGATCAAGGTGACGCAGCACCAGACGTGCTTCCGACGTGGTCGGGGAACACGGCATACGGTAGACCCTAGTCGTGAAGAGGGTACACAAGCAGTGTTGGTGCGAAGGAGATGAACGGGGGGTGTCATGGTCGAAACAACATATCGTCGATCGGTGGAAATGTAAAAAAATGTGACAAGGTGCCGAGGGAGAAGAGCGAGGAGACGAGAGGATACACGACAGTAGAGCCTCTCAACGGCAATTAGGGATCGAGCAGAGAGGAGTCACAGACGAGCTACTCGAGAGGAGGAGGGACCGCGATTTCGCCTACCTCCAAAGGGAAAGGCAAGGGAAGGCAGCGCCGCCCGGGAGCCGAGAGGCGAGGACGAGTCCACGGACTCCGAGCTCGGGACGTGCTGTGCACGCTCAGCAAGCGCGCACCGGGCCGAGGAGGAGGACAGGAGGAGGGGAGCAGGAGGGTCCGGGTCCGTAGTTGACCCGCCTGGGCCGATCAAGCATCGGCTCGCCCTACTCGGGACCGAGAGCTCGACCTCAGGAGACAGAGCCATACCGCCGTTCCACTACCAAGACTCGATTTACACCGAGTGACGAGTTTTTATTTAGAAACAAAGTGCCGGGCGTACGGGGATAAAGCAATGAAAGGCGTAAGGCAACAGGAACGGCTGCAAAGAGAGCCGTTCGCCACATTGTCAAATGGTTTTTACATGCAGGTATCACTCTTTAAATTAAAATTGACATTATGTGTGTTTTATTTATTAAAACTTAATTTTACCCTTATCCCATTTTTTTTAACTTGACGTAGGCATCCCAAGACACGCCTACCACCCCACTTCCGTACGACGCGATGCCGCGGGTGAGGCCGGACCGGGCTCGCAAGCCCCGAGCAGGCACACATATACGGCGCCGGGCTCCGGACGAGGAGGTCCGTGAGTCGAGGGAGTGGACGGACGGGTTCAAGTCGGTGCGGAAGGAGAGGGGTTGCACAATCACGTGCGATGGGTGGACAGTATCACCAGGAGGGAGTACGATAAACTTCTTAGGTACCGTTCGAGGGGACTACATTTCGAAGTCGGCAGATGCTTCTCGGAAGATAAAAAATGCCGACTTCATCTTTTCTCTCGATTGATGGGGCAGGGAGGAGATCGGGAGGACAATGCGGTTCGTGTTGTCACCGACAACGAACCATCATATAAGGCGGCCGGGTAGAAGTCGACGGAGAAGAGGAAGCACATCTTCTCGGGTGCCCCCGTGCAAGACATTCCATAGATCTCATTTTGGGAGGATATGTGTAAGGAGGAGGGTGTATCTACACTTGTCAGCAAAGCAGACGATAACATCTTTTATTTATTCGCATCCCCGCCTCCTACATATCACGAGATCTCACACAGAGGGCACGATCTTGTCGTGCCCGGTCCGACACGATTTCCGCCACGAACTTCATCATACGAGAGTTTACACCGGCACAGCATGCATCGTTAGGTTCACACAAACCGAGGAGTATTACAACTATACGGTGGACAACCCGTACGACAAAAAGAGCAAGGAGAGATTCTTGTCGTCCGAGAAGTGCATCACCGACAAGAGGTTTTGGGAGAGGATTGCCTACTACTGGGCAATCATCGAGCCACCGGTAGTTGTCCCCGAGGTTGGTAGACTCGACGACAGGGACTAGACGGGCACACCGTATGATGCTACGGACCGGCAAAGCCGAAAATTAAAGAAAAAAATCCCGTAGGTTACAAAAAGCGGTGGAAGATCATCAATACGACCGATGTCGGGACAAGACCTCGCACCACGATGTCCACGCCGGCAGTAACTTACTTGGTTAAAAAGTTATTTCGCTCGTATAATTGTTTTATACGCACAAGGTTAACTAATAAAATCTTCGCAGATATTTTTCAACCCCCGCATCCAATACGAGGACAAAGCAGAACGACAACGAGGCGATGCGGGGTACACTTGCAGCTATCCAACAGCCGTGCCGATCTCGCCAGGACAGATGTAGGCCGAGATAAGTAAGTTGCAGTTCATTAAATACCTCGACTAAAGCATTACCAGGCAACTAATTTTTTTTATTTAAATGTTTCAGATGCGTGCATAAAGATGAGGGTCGGTGTATACTCGTACGTCGACTCGAAATATTCATGACAAAGTGTCACCTCGGTATAGTAATAGCTCGATCTTTATTTCTTTTCTTTTCATACAAGTTATTCTTTACGACGGGCTACATTGTTTTCCTTTTCTCTTCGTGTTTTTCACCGAGCGCGTGGGTTCAGGTGAACACCAGGAGTGGACGGAATCCACTGCGTCATCGGTATCGTGACACCGAGTTGCAGCACCAGCTCCTCCCATCGCGAGAGGAATCGGAGTACATTCAACCTCGATACATACCAAAAGGAGGAACAGTGTCGACCTCGTACCGGCCGAGAAGCCGGTCTTTCTCGTCATTATAAATACGAGGCCGCGCATAAAGAACATCGGATCGGCAGAAGATCGCCGAGGAGCGATTTCGCACGGTTCGCAGTGGCCCGTACGAGCGTAGGCATTCCTCCGCCACACCACCACCCGAGGAGGTGGACACGTACCGTATTTTCCAGAGGAGCACGCACTTGCCCGCTCGGATGTAGAGAGAGGAAGCCAGGATCATGGCACCGAGTTTCGATCCCGATGACCGCGCACGGGCGGAAGGAGAGTCGACGTGTGTTGTGCCGAGGAGGACGCTCCAAACTTCCACCTCCATCTACTTCTCAAAGCTCGGGGCAGGTCTTCTTCGCCCCAAAGAGCTACGAGCACGCCCACCGCAGCCTTAGTCCCGGCCTGGGCCCAGTCTCCAAATGTACAGCCGACCTGTACCATTGGCAGTCCGGGGAGAACGAAAACAAAGGCGACCGCACGGAAAATGAGAGGATTTCCGTAAAGTCGAAAAACTTTGGGCGAAGAGGTAAAGAGAAGAAAGCTTAGAGGTCGGCGTCTGCCGCCCGTACAGATGACAAAGACGCAGTTCTCCTTCCTCACCCTCGTGTGATGACGACGAGGAGTGTATACCGACGACGCCTATCGCCAGCGTTCCGAGTCACCCGAATCACGCGTTTCCAAAGCCGTATTACACGCCGGATGAGCGTACACCGCATTCGTATATTACGAGCCACAAGAAGATACGCATTTCGTCAGCCGACCAGCGGATTACACCACCAGCCTCCACCATCCTCTCGCTACGTCCCGTCGTCCCGCGTCCGATCCATACAACCTTGATGGCATGGCATCGGCATTATTTTCATACGGATACGGTCCCGGACAAGATACAAGATCGAGCACGAGGGAGGAGCGTCACGAGCAACAGGAGAGGAGGAAGATCCATATCTATATCCCTAGACATCGGTAGTAGATCATACGATGTAATTTTTTTTTTTACGATGTATCAACTCTATGATTTTCGAATCAATCAATTGGAATATGTACTTAACTTCAAGTCTTCAAGTCTTCAATTGGTGTTCATTAGGATTTGTATGATGTGTACTTGTGGATATCATGCATTGGTTATTTTTTAAAATGATTCTAACTCATTTCCTATTTTTTTAGAATTTTTTCCAAATTTTTTGAATTTTTTTGACGAAAAAAAAAATCAAAAAAAAAACGATTCCGGACCGATCCGGAATCGATTCCCTTCCCAGGAATCGGCCCCAACCGATTCCGATTCCGATTCCGATTCCGGAATCCTTGACTGGAGGCCTAGATGATACATTGAAAGGTATGCCAGAAAAGTTGTTTGAGGCCCAAGATGACTCCCAGGATGCCGTGGACTTACTCCATACAAGATTAGATGAGCTTGCTGCTCAAGTGGCAGTGCTTACCAAAGCCGTTGATATGGCTGCAATAGGTAGAAATGATGGTGCTCCAAGACAAGCTCGTGTGCTGGAGCCACCATGCTTCCACGGAGCCCGTGATGCTAAGGAACTTCAAAACTTTCTCTTCGACATAAAACAATACTTTTGGGTCATCCGACCTGGCTCTAAAGAAGAGGTCACTATTGCCGCTATGTATCTCAAGGGTGACGCCAAGCTCTAGTGACGCGTTAAGTATGAAGATATGTTGGCAGATATTTGCAAGATAGCTTCTTGGGAAGACATGAAGAGAGAACTGCAGTCCCGATTTCTCCTTGAAAATGTGGAGTTCTTAACTAAAAGGAGTTTACGAAACCTACGCCACACCAACACTGTCTGCAATTATGTAAAGCATTTCTCTACTCTTCTGCTTGATATAAGGGATATGGTCGAGAAAGATAAGTTATTTTATTTCATTGAAGGACTCCACCCTAGGCACGCGATGAGTTGCTCAAAAAGGAGGTGAAGGATGTTGTCACTGCTCAATTCTTAGCAAAACGCCTTGAAGACTACTCAGAACACGTTAATTCATAGCAAAAGAAAACCTTCTCACAGGAAGGTAGCAGGTCATCTGCGATAAGTTTTAAGAAGGGTAGTGGTACACAGCCAACTACCCTTACCAATAGGAGCGGCGGTACCATTAACAACTATAGCACTAATTGACAAGTTAGAAGAAAGTTTAATCAGTACAAATCCAACAACTGTAAAGGGACCCAAAACAAATCGACACAAAACGACAGTTGGACACCAGTAGTATGCTTCATCTGCTCAAGTGCACATAAGATGTCTGACTGTCCTGATCGTGGACTGTATGCTCTTCAAGGCACATCTGATCCATCTATCGAAGTTACTAAAATGTGAGAGGTTGAAACCCCGATAGACAATGTTGAAGCTCCAAGAATTGGCACTTTATGTCTCTTGCATACACTTACGGCCCAAGTGGGGGAGTGTAGTGCGGAAAAGCAGGTGTCACATACTAATGAATTATTGTATGTCAACATCGTGCTAAATAATCATATTGTCAGGGCGATGGTTAATACAGAAGCTACTCATAATTTCATCTCAAAGCAAGAGAGTTGGAGATTAGGCCTTCATCTTAAAGAAAATTCCAACCACATCAAAGCTGTCAACTCTGAACCACACTCCTTAGTTGGGATTGCTAAAGATGTCCCTTTGCGGATCGGAACATGGGTTGGCACGAGCAACTTCTTATCTGTGCCTATGGATGATTTCATCTTGGTACTTGGAATAGAGTTCCTACAAAGAACACGAATGATGCCTCTACATTTCCTAAGCCTTATTTGCATAACAAGTGGCAGCGCACCTTGTGTTGTGCCGGTGGTCCGAAAGACAGAAGAACTTGTTCTTATATCGGCAATGCAACTGAAGAAAGGCCGATAAAAGGGAGAAGCTACATGTGTTGTGGCTTTCAATACTAAGGATGGGGCCTTAACTTAGATGGCAATCTCGGATCTCATTCAAACTGTGCTGAAGGAGTTCGCTACTGTGATGCCAACAAAGTTACCAAAGGAACTTCTACTTATAAGGGATATTGACCACAAAGTAGAACTCATATCGAGAACAGTGCTGCCTTCTCGCTCCCCCTACCGCATGCCCTCTTCAGAGCTTGCCAAGCTACGCAAACAGTTGTTCAAGATGCTCGCAACTAGCTATATTCGTCCCTACAGAAGTCCATTCGGTGCGCCAGTGCTCTTTCAGAAGAAGCAAGATGGGAGCTTGCTCGTGTGTTGACTGTTGTGCCTTAAACAAGCTCACCGTCAAAAACAGGTACCTTCTGCCTTTAATTGCTGATCTTTTTGACCAACTTGGTGAGGCGAAGTATTTTTTCGAGTTAGACCTTCGGTTGGGCTATTATCAAGTTCGCATTCCGAATGTAACGAAAGTAAAATGGCTTGCATGACTCGTTATAGAGCTTACGAGTTCACTGTGATGACCTTCGGCCTCACCATTGCTCCTACCACCCTTTATACTCTCATGAATGAGTTGTTCCAGAACTTCCTTGATAAATTTGTGGTTGTATACTTAATGGCATTGTTATGTAAAGCAAGACCTTAGAAAAGTTGTGTGAAAAAAAGAGAAATGCTCCTTTGCTCAAAATTGTACCAAGTTCCTATGACACATCATGGGTAATGGAGAAATCTGTATGGACCGTGACAAAGTTCAAGCCATCTAAGGATGGGTGGCTTCGACAATTGTAAAAGAGTTACATTCCTTTCTTGGTCTAGTAAATCATTATCAGCATTTCATCATAGGCTACTCCAAAAAGATGGCACCTTTGTCTAACTTGCTAAAGAAGGATGTGCTATGGAAATGGGACGCCAAGCGCGAGACAGCATTCTAAGAATTGAAGTAGTTGGTGGTGGAAGCACCAGTTCTGCGCTTGCTCAATTGTGGCAAGCCCTTCAACGTACATACTGATGTCTCGGATTTTGCCATCGAAGGGGTCCTTGTGTAAGAAGAGCACTCGGTGGCATATGAGAGTCGAAAGCTAAATGACATCGAGAAACGCTATCCGGCTCATGAAAAAGAGATGATTGCTATCATTCACTGCCTACGAGTCTAGAGGCACTACTTGCTGGGATCCAGATTCATTGTGAAGAAAGATAATGTAACGTTAAGCTACTTCTAGACACAAGAAATTGTCACCTAAGCAAGCTAGATAGTTGGACTTTTTGGCGGAGTTTGATATAGAGATGCAATATCAACCCGGACAGGAGAACCAAGTTGTCAATGCCCTTAGCCGTAAGACAGAGCTTGCTGCCCTCCAATCGACAAAACCCCTGGCGGTGAGTAAGGTGGCGTGCAACCTGTTTGACTATATTAGAAGGGCAACGGGAGATGACCCCTTTGCAAGTAACCTCTTGAAGATGGCAGTCGAAGGAAAGACGAGGTAATTTTGATATTGGGATAGTCTTCTCTTTGTTAAAGGAGGTCGCATTTTTGTACCCAAGATAGGGAACATATGTTGGCAGCTGATCGGAGAATGTCATGCCACCCTCTGGATAAGATACCCTGGCATGAAGCGAACACTAGCTCTTCTCCAACGACACAACTATTGGCTGAAGATAGGGGAAGATGTTGAGTAATATATTTTAACTTGTCTTATCTACCAACAGGATAAAGTGGAGCATTCAAAGTCGGCAGCATTGTTGGAGTCGTTGTCTATCCCTTGGCAACCCTGGAAAAGCATCTCTCTGAACTTTATTGCGGCATTGCTTGAAGTAAGAAGAATGGGATCAATCCTTGTAGTGGTAGATTGTTTCTCAAAATATGCCACATTTATTCTTTCCCCAACATTTTGCAATGTTGAAAAGGCCGCTCGTCTATTTTTCAAATATGTTGTGAAATACTGGGACTTGCCTCGGAGTATTGTGAGTGATAGGAATTCTTGCTTTGTTGGGCAATTTTGAACAGAAATGTTTCGACTACTCAGATCAAAACTCCTCCTCTGGCTTCCACCCACAAACTAATGACCAGACCGAGCGCATTAACAGGTTGCTTGAGGAATGCCTATGGCACTTTGTTGTCAACAATAAGAAGAATTGGTTGGAGTTACTTGATGTTGCTCAGCTCTCCTATAATCTATAGAAAAGCTCTTCAGCTAGTTGAAGCCCCTAAGAGTAAATAATGAGGTAGCAGTCGGTTACTCCATATGTAACAATGGTAGAGTATGCAGATTCTAGCCTAGTAGCATTCAATCTCACACACGATTGGAACCAACAACGAAATCTAGCGGCTAGCGCATGTGTATTTGGATAGGACATCACAAAGAATGAAGAAATGGGCAAACACTAACAGAAGACAAGTATAATACAAAGTTGGAGATTTAATGATGGTGAAGATTCTCCCAACACAGTATGGATCTGCTCATAGAGTTCACAAGAGATTAATTCGTAGGTATGAAGACCCATTTCCCATATTGGGGTGAGTTGGTGTTGTAACCAAAAATTTTCAAAAAAAGGGGAGAGAAAAGAAATTAAATATGTTGACAAGGCCGATTCAAAAAAAAAGAAAGAAAGGGAGAATGGCCTGTCCCGGTCTCCCGAAGCTCAGCTGTACGAGCCTTGTATTGAAGCCCAAATTCAATCCACCGCATGACCATAGGCGGTCCATCCCCAAGCCCACATACCGTACCACGATCGGTCTCGATTCAGCCCATTTGCAAGCCCATTTTCGAGGCCCACGGACACTGCTTTCAAAAAGAGGCTGGGTAATCCTCTTAAACAATTGCCGGGAAGTCGGTCCGCGAGTACGCTGAGATGGGCTCGACGGGGAGAAAAAGGAGAAGGAATTTGTCGAAACGAGGCAAGAGGATCGAGCAATGAGGGAATCCAGATCGGGATATTGACTTACCATCAAGTCCCGGTCGATATCCCACTATCACGGCGGTTCGAGTCCCGCTCGGGAGCAATTGGGGCAGCGATATCTCTGCCCGGATTTGGAGGGGAGGAGAAGATAGCAGGGTCCCGAGTCCCTCGCGGACCCGGGACTACCTTCCCGATAGGAGACGGAGTCCTCCCGAGGCCTATAAAGAGGCCGAATGCAGGCCGCGGTCGGGGAGGTCGCAGAGAGAGAAAGGAAGAGAGATGGAGGGTTACCGCGGAAGCTGTCAATCCCTCCTGGAGCCTTGTTGAAGCCGTCAACCCCTTGGAGCATCGTAGAAGCCGGGCGGTTCTTCTTCTTCTTCTTCTTCCTCCGGACGCCGCAGCCTCCACCGTATGCCGCGCAGCGGACACCGTCGGAGTCCAAAGCTCCTCCCGTCCACACCGGAGAGGGCCTCCCTTCCCTCCCCTAGGGCCGACGGACCCTCCTTCTTCCTCTGCCGGAGCTGCCGCCGTCGAGCAAGGCCGGACGCAGCCGCAGAAGCCGCCGCGCTGCCGTCGGGGCCGGGAGAGAAGGCCGAGCGCCCACTGTAGCAGCGAAATAATGCGTCCCCAACTATAGGCCACCGTGGAAAAGGGCTGTGGGGCCCACCAGGAGAAAAAAGCACAAAAAAAAAGAAAAGGGAGGAGGAGCGCGACCGGGCGAAGCCGGCCGGCTCTCTCCCTCTGCTGAGTTGAAGGCTGCCGGTCCGGAACAGTGTCCGGCCCGGTCCAACAGTGCCCGAAGCCCCCCTTTGCAACAGGAGCAGTGCGCACGAGCGCAGAGGGTCCCATTTTCAAAAAAAAAAAAAGGAAATGTTTTAAAATAAACAAATAAGTGGAAAATAAATAAAAATCTACATTTAATTCAACAAACCGGACTAGTTGGGGGGTCGACTAACCATCCGCCCCTACGTCTCGACTTAACTCAAAATAATTCAATAAACCGGACTAGTTGGGGGGTCGACTAACCATCCGCCCCTACGTCCTTAAGGTAGACATACAAAGGTCTATAAAAGACCCCAATGTCTTACCAAGTTCACCAAGCTATGCAAGGCTAGAGCATAATCAATATGTCGTCATGCCGGTCATATCTTGTGGAATCATCAACAGTGGGGGATGCCCATAAGTCTATCAAGACCGGGTACATACCGCCCACGAATTGACAAGTTCATCAACTCGTAGGAGAAGCCGCAAGATCGAGATGAGCTAATTTCCCACAAGTCTATCAAAGACAGGGATGCTCAATCTCAAGACAAGGAGATGAGTCCCCACAAGCCTATCAAAGGCCGGGACATACTCAATCTCAAATCAGTGAGAGGAATACCCACAAGTCTATCAAAGACCGGGTGTTTTTCCACCTCAAATTGATCACACAAGTTCCATGTTCATCAAGGACTCAAAGGAACCGGATTGTTGTAAATCATGTCTCATGTTGAGAAAGACAAATGAAAATTCATGTTCGGTACATAGATTGATGCTATAAGGAGAGGACAACCCCATGAACTTTTGGAAAGCAAAACAATAAAAAAAATTGAAATCTGTAAAATCTGTAATTTAACTGAAACAAAAAAACTGAAATCATAAAATTAAACCCAAGTCAAATCTGAAATCTGTCAATCCATAAAATCACAAACTCAATTAAATCCATAAGCAAAATCTGAATTCTAAAAAATCAGAAATCAGGACCTGCAGTCCGAAAACCTTTGAAATGCAGAATCTGCAAGAAAACTGAAGTCTGTAAAAATCCAAAATCTAAAATCTGCAAATCTGAAAGCTAACAATACACAAATCTGAAAATCTGAAATCTGTAAAATTTGCAGATCTGAAAATGGCGCAGAATCTAAAACATATGAGAACTCCACCAAACTTTGGGATTTGAGGATTTAGAATCCGAATTTCTTCTGGAGGGTCAGAATCTGAACTAAGTCATAAAACAAATCACAAATTAAATAAGTCTCAAAACAGAATGTGAACCAAACTTGATAATTCAATAAAACAAACTCAAATTGAACCCAAATTTCCCAAAGCCAAACCCCATTCCAGCGAACCATAGTCCGTAGGTTAAACCCAAATCCCACTCAAATCAATCCATAAACCAACTGTCTTTAACTCAAATTTAAATCAATCAAAATTCAAATTCAAATTCAAACCAAATTCAAATTAATGCAATCAAATTCAACTCAAACTAAATTCAACTCAATCAAAATCAAACCAACAAATTTAATTCAACTCAAAACAATTTAATCAAATTCAAACTAAAATTGAGTGCTTGCATTCCACCAATCTTATGGGATTGTTTTCTCCTATATGTGTGAATGTTTATTGGATGCATGTCTTCTACTTCAATGGATTGCTATGACGATAATCAAGGGTAGTCGAGTTATCTCGATGTAATTAACGTCGGATCTTCGCACCATCCGACGGGGAGAGGTCAAAACAAATTTTCAAAGAACCTAACAACCTCAACACATATGATTTTGACCCTAGCTAGTACTTTTATGAAATATCATCTATTTTCTTATAAAGTCAATGCTAAGGTCTGATCAAATCAAATTCAAATTCAAAAGGAAAATGAATTTCCAAAACAAAAGATATCAAATCTTTTGAGATTTTGAGGTTACATCAGTTGGCAATGTCTCCTATCAATTGAAGATGTCAGAATGGTTCAAAGGACACCCAGTATTTCATATCAACTTTTTGAAACCCTTCCATGCAGACAAGAAGGACTGGTGGCGCGGCCTACCGACCAAACTACCACCAATGATATTCACCGAAAAGAAGCATGTTGACACCATTCTTGTAGAAAGGATAAGGCATCTCCCAAATGGTGTTGAGCAACAAGAGTATCTTGTAGTGTAGAAGGGCCTATTAGAAGCTAAAACCAGTTGCTAAGCTGTCGAGGACCTTAAAGATGAAGAAGACTTACTTCATGCTTATAGGTTGCTGTCAACAAGCTCAAGCGGGAAAGAATGTAAGGCCAGTATGTCCAACGTTGTTCGCATGGCCCAACCCTTGGTAAAAACCCCTGCCTATCATGCTCCGTTTGCCTACGCGTATCGCATTGCCTGTGCAGCCTTGCTGACATGCCCACCCATCTCTGCCAACTTGCCTACGTGCCAATGCCCACGCATGCCGGCGTGTAGGCATGTGTGCATGAATGCCAGGGTGTCGACACAGCCATGTGCCAACCGACCAAGACATGTGTTAGCCTGGGCTGCCGAGTTGCATGTCAGGTGAAAAATGCAGTTATACCAGAATGACCCTTAGAATAGATTTTTTTAGTCCACTAGTTGTAAATGCATGGATGAGCCTTAGGATATATAGAGAGACAGAACTTGGACGGATCAAGCGGGGCTTTAGTTGCCGACCATTTTTCCCCAAGCATATGCGCCCAAGTCCACCTTTTAAGTACACTCCCTCATATAATACAAGTTTCTTCGTCGAATTCAGCTAACTTTGTACCTATTTGTGTTGCTTGCATGTTTGTTTGTCGTGTTTGTAGTGGAACCAACATTCTTCGACAAATTGGCTAGTTCGTGTCCATGTTGTAGCACAAACACCGCATGTCATCCGGGCAAAGTGAATTGACGACATGTCACTAATCACCTTATCACATCTCTTAACATTGTCACCTACTCCGACAATGTGTTGTTTCAACTAAAAAATCCACGTTCATTTCCTTATCACACCACTTACATTTAACCCTCTTTCTGGACACATCTACCATATGTCCATGATCCCAACCAACATCAGATAGACGTGCCGGCACATCACCTTTGTCGTGGTTGGTCATTGCTTACACGTACAACGTATGTAAACAATTTATCACAGTTGTTAAAAATGCATAAAATTAGTTCAGGGATGTTCAAGAAGAGAACAACCCATTGGACGAGCTGTTCGGTATGTTTAAACCATTAAGGAGTTGTCGAAAACATGTACAAATGAGCGTACAGGAATTCCAACGAAGAAATCTTACCAAGAAGATGAAAATGATAAAGAAATAGCCTGATCGGAGCTAGAATAGAGGGTTGGATCGCTATACTTCAACCTGAATAGTCAGAATCAATTTCTAGATCGTCGGAATTGCCCTGGAATCGCATGGATCGCCGCCAGAATCGACCGATTCTCCTCGAAATTGCCAGGATCGATGCCACAACGGCCGAAATTGATGGAATCATCGCCTGGATCGCCGTGCTTCTTGCTGGAATTGACCGAGGTCTCTTGTTAGGGTAGGAGACCGTCAAAATCAGTTGATCCGACCCTAAAATAGTCGGAATCAAATCGATACCGAGTCTAAATCAAGCCCAGAATCAATTCAAAATCCAAACTTAAGTTCAATCAGTGGAATCAGATCAATCCTATGTTAGAATCAGTTAAATCAACCAATTCTATGTTAGAATCAGTGGAATCAGATCAATCCTAATTGATCCCACCGATTCAAATCGATTCCTCTGGAATTTCAAGAGGAATCAGTCCTTCAGCTTGGAATTGCATCGGAACTAACCGATTCGATTCAAGAATCAGTTAATTTCGATCTAATCCAGCCAATTCCGTAATCCATGGTACTCTCGCTTAATACCCTAACTGGAATGATTGATCGCGGATTCCATCTACTCCTAATGTTCACTCGGATCCACCACTCAACTATAAAAAGACAAATATCACGGAATTAGTAAGAGTGGTAAATCTCTAACTAAAAATGTTAAGCATACAACATATGTGCGATACCCCACGGGGAAAACTTTGTTGTGAATAGGTAAGCTCTTGATTCTTATACACCCAAATTATATACTTGTATGATGTCATCCGAAATACAATATGAAATGTAATTAAGTTTATTATTCATCTTTTATGTCCAATAATAAATAAATAAGTAATAAATGCTTACTTTAATCTCAACCTCTATTCTTTCTTGTGCAGTCTTGGTGATATATTTGATAACTAACAATGTGCCTGGCAAGACCTTTGTATCATTGCATACTTGGCCACCGTATTGCATCTTTGGGTTAAGAAAAAAATATCCCGTAAGAAAATATCCCAATCCAACCATTAAGGCACTAACATATTACTGTCACAATAAATAAAATGATATTAAAGACTTAAAATTATACGTACAGCGTGAATATCATGATAAAATGTCATGTCTCATCTGGGGTCTATAATCTTTCACTATTTTTTGTAGCCCCTCGGATGCTTCTCTTTAATCTTTATCTTTTCTTTGTCTATGGCATCATACAAATATCTCATCTAGTTTGTCATTGGAGTTAATCAATCTCAACACTTGTACATGGGATCCTAAGACTATTAGGTGGTATTGCACTTTTTCTCATCACCAATTGTTCTTAATAAGACTCTCCATTTTCAATAAAGTTTCATATTGGTCAATTGTAGCTTGCATTGTATCCATGTAGTCCTGATAAGCTATAAAGACTATAAACCTCTTCAACTCATTTTTGTTATCTTTTAAGGCTTTCCAAGGAAATGAATTGTGCAACAAATCTAGTCGGACCAGGTTAAACTAGATCATGACCGTCAGCATGTTCTCTCGTGATGAAGAGCATGCCCAAAAATGAAAGATGTAATAAGTCGTCTTTAACTCAATAAGGACCTCACACTTACCTCCTTCCCAATATCTACCAACATCAAGTCAATTGAGTGCGCAACACATGTCACCTAAAATAAATGAGATCTCACCTCCATTAGTTTTTTGCCTACAGCCTTGTAAGAAAGTTTATTGTCAGTGACAAGCTGCACAATGTTCTCCTCAATCTCATCTACAATAATGTTCATCAAACCAAATAAGTAATAGACGTTCTTCACTTGGCCCGATGCATCGATGGACTTCAAAAAGATTGTGCCTTCAGAACAATACACAAGAATGTAGATAAAGAGCTTCCTTGTGATTCCTATCTAATCATCGCATATCACAATATAACATCTTTCCTTCTAAATAGATTTAAATCTACCTATCTATAAGGTCAACTCATCGACCTCTGCATCCAACCTCTTCTCATAAATATATTTGGAGGTGAAGACTTTGAGCCCTAGTCTAACCTTAACAATGGCATCTACCATTGTTTGAAAATATAGACTAGTTGTTGTATGTGTTGGAAGACATACATAAAAGAAGATGATCACACCATTATTAATGTTTATTCAAAAAAACATAAAAGACAAACTTAAAAAATACTCTACATCCATATACATACATGTAGAAACAACTTGCATATATGCTTAACTACTTTCTTTGCAGTCCCTGTAGTGGCCTTCACTCCCTTAAATGCCTACCTAATAGACCTGTGCCCCTTGTCACTTCACCTATACATGGCAGTGTCCATCAGCCCCTAAATAATTCTTTAAAATTAGGCTCACTACACCATGTCAGCTCAAATAAAAATTATCTCGACTCTTGAGTGCAACGGATCGAACCTTTCACATTTAATACCAATAGTGTAGTGGTTTGATACCACCCTTTGAATATATAACACATCAAGGCCGCCAAAAATCTCGACCCAAAAAAGGAGATCAAAAACATGTCTAGTTTAGATTTAGATATACAATTTGACCACACAAAGTACCTAGGCAATTGCCTAGGCAACAAGGTGAGGCCTCAAAGCCTAGCACCGACCATAGTTATCAAGGCACCCGCCTAGGTGCCGTCTAGGCAGCAAGGCGCTATTCTGCCAACGCCTTGCCTGGGTGCCTTTAAGGAAGCCCAAAAGGCGCTCACCTTGGTGCCCAAGCTAGGTGCCCAGAAAAATATACACAATAAAAAAATTTATTTCAGGAGGCTTTGCCCCTACGATACCCCCCACAAGGGATGCTGCCCCCTTGAGCCCTACGATCTACCCATGCAGATCGATCAACAATTCCTGAGAGTCCATTTATGATAGTGTAAATATATTAATATATTTCATTATCACTCGTAGTTGTCAAGGTGCCCGCCTAGGCGCCGCCTAGGCGGCAAGGCACTTTTCTAACAGCGCCTTGCCAGGGCGCCTTGTTTGGGGCCAAAAAGGCGCCCAAGGCGTCAGCCTAGGCGCCCAGGCAAGGCACCCTGGGAATTTTTACATGATTAAAAAATTAATTTTGAAGAGTTTTGCCCCCTTGATACCCCTAACCCCTCACAAGAGACTTATTTAATGATAGTATGAATATATTAATATATTTCACTATCACTTATACCATCATACATATTTAAGATTTATGATTATATACTAATGACACCAAGAATTTTCACAACAATTAAACCATGCCTTGGTTTACAATCAATCCAGATGGCCTAATTTATTTATTTTTTTGGTCTCAATTCAGGCCCATTAGACGTTGATTTCAAGCCGATGTTTGTTGAATAGTGCCCTTTTCGCACGTCCGATGAACTAAATTCCAATTCTAAAATGAGCCCATTAAGATGGCCTTCCCTTTAGCCTAGCTGATCTTTACGGTATAGTATGGCCAGGGGTATTTGGGAGAAATCCCAGCCTTGCCACCTCAGCAGTTAAATCCAAGGTCATCTCTTCTTATTTTGAAGAGGGACGGTAATATTGGCTATCAAAGAATCTTCTACGATTTGAGCTAAGGTCGGAGGCAATATGATATCAAGTAAAGAAGGCTGCCGAGACTCCTGCCCGGTTTAGAAGATTGAAATGAGTCTTATATGATTCCTACTAGCAAGGTTCGACTGCTTCCGGGATACTAGGGCAACGGGGGACCAATGACCATCGAGCCTGGCTCTCGCGGCAAGAGAGGGAAATTAGAAAACAATACGGGTACCGCAAATTCCTCCGAGTCCATCTCGGAGCTGGACGCCAGGTTTCGGAAGGTCTTCAAACGGAAGCAGGGCTCGTCAATGCTTATATAAGCAGGGCTATACCATCCCGTCACGGGGGGAGAGACTTGAAGGGATGAGAGACCTTAAGGGAGAAAGAGATTGAAGGGAGCGGAGGATGGTGAAAGAAGAAATCGCCAGAGGGTTACCGGGGTGCTGTCGATCCTTCCGGTCGTGCTAGTAAGCCTTGCCCCGTCTGCTCTTCTCGCCGGCGAGCTCTGCCTCCTTTTCCAACGCCGTAAGCCTCCGGTTCTTCTTCAAGCGGCGCCGGCATGCTCATTTCACCTCCTCCAAGCGGCGTTGTTCGCCACCAAGCCCGTTTCTCCCTGTTGAGATCACCCGAGTCGCCTTTGCTTCCCATCGGAGCCATCTCCTCTTCCGCTTCCGCAAGTTGCCGCGGAGGCCGTTGGGGGCTTTAATCTCTTCCGCCGTCGCCATCAAGGTTCCCGGAGGTCTACAGGGCCGTCGTCGGAAGTAAAGCTGAAGCCTGCCGCCGTTGACCGAGCTCCGGCCGAGGAAGACGCCGTCGGGTGCCGCCGACGATGGCTTGCGCTGCCATCGGGTCTCGGAGGTCCGTCGAGAGGGCACTGTAACGGGGGAAATATATCCCCAAACTATGCTCCAGCGTGGAAAACACGTGGGGCCCACCCGGTGGAGAAAACACAAAAAAGAGCCAACTGGGCAGAGCCGGCCGGCCCCCGCGGAGATGGACTGCCGATCCAAACAGTATACTGGGTTCCTCTCTTCGGTTGCACAGTGTCCGAACAATGCATCCGATGCCCCCTTTCGGCTCAACAGTGTCCGACAGAGGACTTCAAGAAAATAGATTTCTTAAAACAAATCCTCAAGTAAAATTTAAATAAAAATCCATTAACTAATTAAACAAACCGAAGCGAGCATCTGGCCGGCTAAAAACCCGCCACATGGTCTCGGCATAATTTAAAAGAATCAAAATAAATGGGAAAGCAATAGGCCAGCTTCAAACACGCCTCTTGACTCATAATTCAAAACTGAAATAAAACAAACCATAAACAGAAATTAAATAAAAAACTACTAAGTTAATTTCACAAACCGAGGCGAACATCTGGCCGGCTAAAAACCTGCCACATGGTCTTGGCTAAACTTAAAAGAATTTCAAATAAGTAGGGAAAACAATGGACCGGCTTTAAGCACGCCCCTTAACCCTTTAAGGTAGACATACAAAGGTCTATTGAAAAGACCCCAATGTCTTACCATGCCCCAAAAGGGAGTTACTTACCCATTATGTCATGGGAAGGCTGTGCATGATCAACATGCCGATATGTCAAACTATGAGCTAATGAGGTTCAGAAACTATGAGATGAGTCCCCACAAGCTTATCAAAAGCCGGGTGTATTCAATCTCAAATCAATGAGAGGAGTGCCCACAAGTCTATCAAAGACCGGGTGCTTTTTCATCATCAAACAAGCTACATGTTCATCAAGGACTCAAAAGACCTGATTTCTAGTCATTCAAGTTGTAAATCATGTCTCATATTTGAAAGAACAAGTGAAATTCATGTTCGGTATATAGATTGATGTTACAAAGAGAAGAGACAACCACATGAAATTTCTGGAATGTAAGACAACAACAAAAAACTAACAAACGATTTTGAAATCTGGAAATTTTGAAAGCTGTAAAAGACTTAGAAAATCTAAAACCTGTAAATCTGAACTCTGAATCTTCATACAACCAAATCCCCAAATCAAAACACTCTCAACCAAATCACAAACTCAATTAAATTCATAAACAAAATCTGAAAATCTGAAATCAGGACCTGCAGTCCGAAAATATTTGGAGTGCAGAATCTGCGAGAAATCTAAAGTCTGAAATCTGTAGAAGATCAAAAAAATCTGAACTTCACATCTAAAACAAGAAACCGAAACCTGTAAAATCTGCAGAATTACAAATCTGAAAGTCTAAACTTGAAAACTGAAATTGAAAACATAATCTAAATCATGAAACCAGATAGATCAAATCAAACAACTCAACCCAGATTAAAAATCAGATCCACGTCTGAAGCCCATAATAAACTGAGCAATCAAATCATGAAATGCATGCTCCGAACAGAATCTGAACTAAGTCATAAAACAAATCAAATCCAACAAATCTCAAAACAGAATGTGAATCAATCTTAACTAAACCAAACTTGATAATGAATTTGTCAAACAAACTCCAAGTCTAAACCTGTTAAACACCAAAATCCAATTTAATTTCAACTAAACAAATTCAAAGGAATTCAATTTAAACCAAATCAAGTAAATTCAATTTAAACCAAATCAAGTTAAATCTGTAAACCAATCTGTTCAACACATGTAAGTCAACTTTAACCAAATGATTAAAATGACAACCCATAAGCAGAACCCAACTTCTTAAAATAAACCAAGCAAATTTTAATAAACAAACCAAATCCAAAGACAAACCCTCGTCCTGCCAAACAAATTCAAATTAAATCAAACTTAAAATCAATCAATTCAACTCAAATTAAATTCAAACCAAATGAAATGCTTGCATTCCATCAAATTCATGGAGTTGTTTTCTCCTATGTGTTTGTGTAAATGTTTATTTGTGTGGATGCATGTTTTCTGTTTCCATGGATTGTTGTATCGCTTAATCAAGGGTTTTCGAGTAATCTCGATATAATTAACGTCGGATCTTTGCACCATCCGACGGGAGAGGTTAAAATCAATTTCAAAGAACCTAACAACCTCAATGTATAATTTTATACGTATCATTGACCCTAGTTAGTACTTTTATGAAATATCATCTATTTTCTTACAAAGTCAATACTAAGGTCTAATCTAATTCAAAATCTAAATAAAAAATGAATTTTCAAAACCAAAATCTTTTAAATATTTAATTTGTGAGGTTACATCATATACTTAATTAAGTTCTTTTTTAACTCTTTCTTCTCTCTCTCTCTCTCACTTAATTTACCAAGATTAACTCATTATCTAAAAATAAATACCCACACTTTCATAATTACATATATAAGATCACTTATACCTTTTTTAGCTCTTTCGATCTACGACTACTCTGCACTCCCCCCCCGTTTAATAATATTATAACAATATTTCACCATCACTTATACTATCGCACATATATAAATTTTATAATCGTAAATGTGTTATATACTTAAATTTTATAAAAAACTATTTAACTCTCTTCTCTTTCACACACACATCATATTTACTTATGTACATAGATAAAACACTCATATTCAATTATAACATAAATATATAATTATATTTATGCTTATTTTTATGTATAACAACCCCCAACCCAGTCTTCCTTGAATACCGCCTTGACTGCCTAGGCGACACCTAAATGGCCGCCTTGTCGCCTAAGCGAAATTGGTACCCTTAACACCTTGGGCGCCTTGTCGTCTTGACAACTATGCTATCACTTGTACTATCACAAATATATAAATTTTATAATTATAAATAAATGTTATATACTTAAATTTTATAAAAATCTCTTTTAACTCTCCTCTCTCTCTCACACACACACTCACACATCAAGTTTATCAAATGTTTCTCAAAATAAATATATACCTACATATACATAATTATATAAATAAAATCACATTTACATTTGTTAACACGTAAACCTACACATTCAATTATAACATACCAATATAATTATATTTATGAATATATATTTGTATGTATGCATAAATATATATAATATAAACATCTAATTATATATGGTTGCATATATGTATATACATGTATGAATAAACATTTAATGTTACCGCCTTAACCGTCTAGGCTCTGCCTAAGCGGCCACCTTGTTGTGTACATGGAATTGAAACTCTTTAACACTTTGGGCACCTTGTCACCTTGACAACTATGGCTCTGGCTCTTGTCATCTAGGCAATGAGGCCACTTTGCCCCAAGGTTGTGAATGGCACCACAATGGGCTTCTCCACCCAATTTCGAGTGGAGAAGATCAGAAGACAAGTGCGGACCCATAAAGTGGGGATCCGCCATTTAACAAATAAACCCACTGAATTTCCAACCATGTTTCAGCAGTCTGGTCGACCTTTTAAGTTAAAAATTCAGGCCTTATCACTCCTGCGCAACCCGGTAAGGTCTTCTTCTCCATTCGACGTCTTATTTCGCCGCAAGCTTGTGGAAGGCAGTGGGAGAGGCACTCCCTCTCCCTCTTGGGTTCACCTCCACTACCCAAGGCAGTCACTTGGGGCGCTAGAGGCGAGGCAAACCCTTTCTTGCCTCAAAGGCCACATGCCTTTGATAACATAGACGTGAAGTAGATGCCAAAGTTGGAGACTTTGATCAAACTAGAATCATTGACCCAAACGCTAAAAAAGGACATTTCCTGCAGCTAGTCTCCCTGCCCAAATCTCTCATCAGGATTCAAGACTACGTTGAAGTCACCATAGACACACCAAGCACTGTTGATGAATTTGTTAATAGCTCCCTTCAAATCAGAAAAGAAAATGGGCTTGTTAGGATCGCTCACAGGGCCCTAAACCTGTGACAAAAATCTTAAGCACCTGCGTATGTCTCTCCTTGGAGACCACTTACATGGTCAGCCTATTCCTATCCCATAAGGCAGCCAGGCCTGCACTTCTCACTGCAGAAAGAACAAATAAGAATCGTGTTAGTTTTCCAGACTTCAGATACTAAATGTCTTGTACTTTGTCAAAGCCCATTTTCGTTTTCTACAAAAGGAGCACATCCAGATTATGTAAAACCATAATATTCTGCAGTTCCTTGATCTTCTCTTTGCCCACGATGATCCCCCTACAATCCCAACTTATCAAGCTTATCATAAATATACAACAATACCATTCTCTCCTCCAGTCCTCCTCCTGTCATCCAGTATGACATCAATGCTGAGAGCCATGCTGACAACGCTTCTCATGAATATATATATAAAAGCAACCCTTACGGTGTAGTTGCACAGACACATCAGTTTCTCTGAAAGGCATCTTCTTATATCTGGCTGGAACTTTGTTACTCATCTTCGTCCATAAATTAACCTTAGTTCTTACAAAATTTAAGCTTTAAAGATAACCCGAAAGTTGCAGAATGACCAGTTCCATTAAACTCACTCCACCAATTATTAATATTGTCCAGGGAATCTGGTTCTTTGTACCAAACCATCTTGAACCTAAATTTCCGCTTGAAACATTTAGTTGTGATGCCCCATTTGATGCCTACTGGCACGTGGTCCGACACCAACCTAGGAACATAACAAATATATAGCACACCCCTTACCTCCAACCAATATGCTGAAATGAAAAACTTATCAAGCTTGAATTTAGAAAATGAATTTGAACATGTAAACTTCACACTAAACCCATCAAATCCATAGAGATCATTTTCCTCCACTCAATCATTGAAAAGACTCATTTTCTCTATCCAACTTGTATGATTCAGCCAATCCATCGTTTTTCAAACAGCATTGAAGTCTCCATTAAAACACCATGGGTACTGTGTATGCAAATAGATGATACCTAACAACTACCCAAAGAAGAACCCTCAGTAACCAGCACTGTTAGACCATAAACACCTCCCAAGTACCAAACTTTGTCCAAATCGTTCTCAATAAATCTCAGAACATGTATTGTTATGCATGCAAACAAATTCAAAATAGGATTCATTCCATAACACTCTAATGTCCCCACTCTTACCCACAGATGGAGAAGTGTCTCAAGGGTTGAAACGCAGAAAAACATTTGAGAGTGCCACTCTTCAAATATCCATATTGGCCAGACAATCAAAATAAGATTTAGATTTATGGATTACAAAGACATAAAGATGCTACATGTGCTGTTCATTAATCGATCCAACCCAACAAACCGATCCAAACCAACCCAAAATCTTGGGTTGGTTCAGGTTCGAAAAGCTAATAGGGTCATTCGGGTTTAGACATTGACAAACTGAAAAAACCCAACCCAACCCGATGTCCCAAAGAAGGCCAACCATCCGTCAACAAGCCACCGTGCTTCTGTTTGTAGTTGTTGCAAGATGGAGAATAGCTCCTTTTTTAATAGACAGAAAAAAAGCATAGATGCCGATGTAGGACTAAAGAATACATGTTGAACTTGCAGAAAACTCTAGACATAGTCCCATATCGGAGGTGTGGGCTAGACATGTCAGAGTCCTCTTCTATAAAAAGATAATGGTGGTGAAGGTTTGTTGAAGATGAGCCAGCTTAGGTTGGTTGTTTAATATGATATTGTAATTATTGTCACATGACCTGTATTTGATCAATAAAATATTAAATGTCTCAAAAATATGACATTTGCAGAGACAGCCACAGCCGACCAAGCAACTAATGACAATCTAGAAAGAACTACGTGGCACTGAACAGAGGTGACAGGTGTGACCTCCTGGTCGGGTGCCCATCGTGCAAAACCAACCTTGATGTTCTCCACACTGAAAGATGCTTTTCTGGCAACCCATGGCCCCCAGCCACCCACAGTCAGATTCCTGATCACAAAGCTATACCCAACGACCTCTTGATTCCACAGATTGCAGAATTGGTTGATCCGGATCGGGATCGACCAATTCTATAATCAGATCGGATCCAGTCGATCCGATTCCGGGTGGAACTAGTGATCTGAACCCAAATTCCGGCCAAATCGGTTGGAATCATCCAGATTGACTAGGATGGGTCCGTTCCAACTAGATCGGACCTGGATCGCTCGATCCCAAGCGATCCACCAGAATCCAGAAAAATCTGGAATTGGGTCGATCCGGAACCTGATTCCGGACTGATTCCCAGATTGATCCCCCCTCCCAATAAGGGGGAGATCGACCCCATTCTGCCCCCACCCCGATTCCCATCTCCCTCCTCCCTTCAAGCCCTAGCGGTGTCTCCCCCTCCCCCCGGCGATCCTCCTTGCCAAGCACTGATCCCCTCTTGGACGCGGCAATCCCCCTATAACAAGTGATTTTCGGTCTCCCTCCTCCCCCATCATTGCTTTGACCCCTTCCCCCCCATTGGGCTCCCCTCTAGGCCGAGCACCCCTTCGGGGGTTCCTATTTTTGGCCAAACAGCCACCCCCAAAGGGGTGGCTTCTGTCAGCACCCCTTTGGTGGTGACCTTCGGACACCCTCGAAGGGCTACCTCAGGCCTTGGCACTCCTTCAAGGGTGCTAATTCACCCCCAAAGGGGTGATAGTATCGGACCTTCAGACACCCCCGAAACGGTGCCTCAGCCCTTGACACCCCTTTGAAGGTGATTTTTTAATTTTTTCATCCCAATTGCGGATGATTGTTAATTAATTAATATTTACTAATGTGGATACACATATAAATGTAGGTAGAATGTCAGACGAAGAGGTCAGTGTTGTTGTCAGTTGCAACATTGGATAGCAACATGATTTCTTGTTGGAGGTGAAGAAGAAGAGTGTGAAATGCAAATGGTGTAATAAGGACATGAATAGAGATGTCTACTGGCTCAAGTAACATATAACTGGTGTAAATGAAAATGTTAAGTAGTGTGACAAAGTCCCGACAAAATTTGCAGAGAAGATGAGAGGATACTTGACCGGGAGAGTCTCACAGAGAGAGGTTAAAGTTGGACAAAGGCAAAATCTTCACGATGAATTGATGGGACGGAGAGACACTGAGTTGATGTCTGAAAAGGGAAAAGGAAAAGTACAAGGTCACGTCCAGATTGACTCATCATCTTCAGATGGTAATGATGAGGAAGCGGCTAAGGTCAAAAGGGACATGGATGTTAGTAAGACTCAGACTCGTGAGGATGAGAAGAGAAGGAGTGTAGGAGATTTGGGTTCGGCTCCTTGGGGAGCTTTCTCCGCTGCCCAACATAGTGTGGGGGAAGGCACTCCACCTGTCCGAGCCCGAGGAAGTGAGTTCTTACGTTCTTCTTCTATTCCACTGACTTCAGACATGGCTATGTATAAGCAAAGTGATAGAGACCAGAGAGGCATAAGACAGACCTTGAGGGGAGTTAAGACTACAACAGGGGCCACAAAGAAAGTCATAAAATATATGATCATTTTTTTTCTCCACACAAGTATACGAAGAATACAGTTGATATTCTAATTTTATACTTGTATTTGAATTACTTATTAACCATAACTGACGTTCTTTTGTTTGATGTCATGTAGGTGTCCCAACACATGCCGCGACCAGTCTATATTTCCAAACAATGGTAGATGTCATTGGTGAGGCTGAGCCAAGGTGGAAGGCCCCCACCTCGAAGTATATTTATGAGGGTGGGTTGGATGAAGAGGTCGATGAGTTGATCTCTTGGATAGATGATTTCAAATCTATCTAGAATAAGAGGAGTTGCACCATAATGTGTGATAGTTGGACAAGCATTATAAGATCTCTCATTAACTTTATTGCGTATTGTTCAGAGGGAACCATATTTTTAAAGTCTATCGATGCATCAGGCAAGATAAAAAATGCAGATTACTATTTTTGCCTGATGAACTCCGTGATGGACAAGGTTGGGGAGGAAAACGTTGTTCAAATTGTGACGGACAACGAGGCTCCTACAAAGCTATAGAGAAGAAATTAATAGAAGCTAGACCTCACATTTTTTGGGTACCATATGTTGCACACTCAATAGACCTCATGTTGGAGGACATTAGGAGAGATCCATCTGTCAGCTCATTGGTTGGCTAAGGACAATTGATCACATCTTTTATTTATAGGCATCCTAAATTACTGCATATCATGAGGGACCACACTGATGTTCATGATCTAATTCAGCCAGGTACAACTAGATTTACTATGCAATTCATTGCATTAGAAAGCTTGTATAGGTATAAAAATAACTTGAAGAGGTTCATACTCTCTACATCTTACTAAGAGTATATGGATGCCTATAGGAGCATTATTGATCAATATGAAATGCTTCTGAAGATGTAGTCCTTGATTGAGGATAACAAGTTGTTGGGAGAAGGTGCAGTACTACCTATCTATGATAGAGCCCCCAATAAAGGTAATGAAGTTGGTAGACTCTAATGACAAGAATCAAATGAGGTACCTGTACAATGCTATGGATAAGGCAAAATTGAAGAACAAAGAAAAGCATCCAAAAGGTTATTAAAAATGGTGGGAAATCATAAATCACAGGTGGGGCAAGACACTTCACCACAACATTCAAGTTGTAGTTATAAATTTAATTATTGCCTTATACTTTAAGCTTAATGTTTGATTCATTAGCTGCTGATTTTTTTCGTTGTGATAGGATACTTTTTGAATCCGAGGATTCAGTATGGTGGGCAGATGTGTAATGCTGGGGAGGTGCTTTCTGCCACCTTATCTGTCATTAAGAGGTTGTGTAGGACTCCGCAGGATAGGACCAAAGCTGAGATTGAGGAGAGCAATCTTTAATAATTTAGTAGGATAGTTGTCAAGGTGCCCGCCTAGGCGGCAAGGCGCTTTTCCAACAGCGCCTTGCCAAGGCGCCTTGTCTAGGGCCAAAAAGGTGCCCAAGACACCCGCCTAGGCGTCCAAGGGGTCAAAGACGTCCAAGGCGCTAACCTAGGCACCTAAGACACCCAAGCAAGGCGTCCTGGGTATTTTTACATGATTAAAAAAATAATTTTGAGGGATTTTTCTCCTTTAATACCTCTCACAAGGGATACTTATTTAATGATAGTTTGAATATATTAATATATTGCACTATCACTTATACTATCATACATATTTAAGATATATGATTATAAACATATATTATATACTTAATTAAGTTCTTTTTCAGCTCTTTCTTCTCTCTCTCTCTGTCTCACTTATTTAAGATCACTTATAGTATTACATACTTTTTTGGGTTCGGGGGGCTTCGCCCCCCTAACAACCCCCCACAATGGGCGTCGCCCCCTTAACCCCCGCGATATGACCACACAGGTCAATTCGTGACTACTCTGCGCTCCCCCCATTTAATAATATTATAACAATATTTCACCATCACTTATACTATCGCACATATATAAATTTTATAATCATAAATGTGTTATATACTTAAATTTTATAAAAATCTATTTAACTCTTTCACACATACATCATATTTACTTATGTGTATAGATAAAATACTCATATTCAATTATAACATAAAAATATAATTATATTTATGCTTATTTTTATGTATAACAACCTCCCGACTCAGTTTTCCTTAAATACCGCCTTAATCGCCTAGGCAACGCCTAAGCGGCCGCCTTGTCGCCTAAGCGGAATCGATACTCTTCAACGCCTTGAGCGCCTTGTCGCCTTGACAACTAAGTTTAGTAAGTTTAGAAGTTTGTCAAAAAGGTTAGGTATATTTCGAATTGTATTTCAAATGACATTATATCAACATAAAATTGGAGTCTATGGAGATTCAGATTTAAAGTACTCATATGATAAGATGTCACCTAATAAGTCATGACACATTTATATGTCAAACAATGTTATATGAATATTTGACACATACTAATTTCAGGTGTGCATGTGTTTTTATAGTTGACTGGTGAATAAAAGTAAACAACAGGAGTGGATGGAATCCACTTGTTAGTGTTGCAATTAAGGTGCTTAGTCAAAGCACCAACTCTAGCCAATGTGAGAGGAACTGGAGCACCTTCACTCTTATAAACACGAAGAGAAGGAACAGGTTGAAGAGTCAGAGATTGCACAAGTTACCACTGCAATATGAACTGGAGCACCTTCAACCTCATACACACGAAGAGAAGGAACAAGTTGAAGAGTAAGATATTGCACGAGTTTGTTTTTGTCACTACAATATGAAATTGAAAATAAAAAATAATAAGTTAAGGTAGAACATATCAGAGGAGAGGTTTGAAGATTTGCAAGTGAACTGTACCAGGAGAGATATCAAAGTCAATCCACTTAGAATGAAGTTGACTTGGAATATCTATTTCAAGAAGAATATCCACTTGCATCCTAGATGGAGGAGAAAGATGTTGAGAGCTAAAGTTTGACCCTAATGACAAATCATAAGCCGAAAGTGAACTTGATAGTGTCGTAGGTGATAAGGACATACAAGATGCAAAAATCAGGTGCCATGTACAGCTCCAGTTCCTGATCCACCACAGACCACATCTGCCTCCGAGCCCCATATCACTCCAGCCAGACTTGCAGAACCTTCTACCACTAAGAAGACTCCTACTTCATTATTCAAGACATTGAAGAAAGCAATCAACCCAGGGGCAGTAGAGCGCCAAAGCACATAGGAAGGTGACAAGAAAATAAAAGTTTTGAGTACAAAATGCCGACATATTATTGATACAGAGACTACTCGACCACTTTCATCATCTAATGAGAATGAAAAGTTTATCCCACCCACACAACCACAAGGTGAGGGTGGTTCAGGTGAAGGTGGAGGTGAAAGTGAATCTACTAGTAGTGCACACACGAGTGAAGCTGACCCAGATGAATTTGATGACTTGAGTGGTAGGAGACATTCAACGAGTGGATGGAACAGTGACCGTTGGTGTTAGAAAAATGTCTTCGAGGAGCATACAACATCTGAACCGGACCTCGCTTCAAATTATGAGCCTTGTTGTCCATCCTCTCTTCCACCTCCAACCAATGGACCTCCAACCGATGGTGGAGTTGGCTTCAGTAGTCCCACCTATTCGGACAATGCCAGCTACCATGGCCAAGTCTCCTACAGATCCAATATTTCCACCCCTTCTGACAAGCGGCACCAAGGTATCCACCTTCCAAACAGCAACCGCAGGACAAGCCTTTCGACATTGACCTAACCACCGGCCTCCATAGAGTGCTTGTACCCTGAAGGATCCCTCTCGCTGCAGCTTCTAGATGAGGTGGCAAGGACCTCCTTCACCAAAAAGCAGTTCTAGAGCCTCATCCTGCCCCCCATCCTCTTGGACAGCAACCAGAACCCCCAACATCGCTGGAGTGCATTGCAACTTGTTTCCTTCTATGCATCTCTCTCTCTCTCTCTCTCTCTCTCTCTCTCTCTCTCTCTCTCTCTCACACACACACACACACAATTATTTGCTCATTCAGTCAGTGCATTTGTCCTTGACTTGATTATGTAATATATATATATATATATCTCAATTATTTGCCCATTCAGTCAGTGCATTTGCCCTTGACTTGATTATGTGAAAGAATAACAGATTATCAAAGAAGAATAAAGAATCTTCATAACGTTAACCAATCATCTAGATCTATGTTCCAGGATACTAAGATTGACCATTGTAGCAGGATCTCAAACTCAGTTTTGCATTCTCCGGCAGCATGTTCATCGAACGACCAGGCAGTTAAAAAGTAATCCACCTCCAGCGAGAATAGCTTTCAGCAGGATGGAAAGGTAACAACTTCCTAGAATAGCAAGAAAGATCTCGCTGCAATCGCAGTACAGAACTTTCGGATAAAAGGAAAAAGACCGCAAGTCATTTGGGCTTCCTCACAATCAAGATCCGGATATGCGAGAAACGGAGTTCGGCATACAGAAGCGGGGCACAGCCGAGACAGGATGGAAGAACAAGCTAACAGCGCGGTATCACCTGAGTTACCGCAGCCTACGAGGAGGACGCGATGGCTGCGCCGGAGGTAGTGATCAAATAAAGGCTGCAGAGGGCGGTACTTCTGGTACCAATCGAAAGGCCCCTGGTCCTGCTGGTAGCGCTGGTCCCAGTACGATGCCTCCCCGTAGGCATGCGTCGCCGTTCCCGCCGTCGTCGCCACACCACTCAGCGTCATATCTCTACACCTGCTTCCTCTCTCTGCGTTATGCGCCTGCTTGTCCGTCGGTTGAACTTGAGCCCGCGGCTGGTGACTCGGAGACAGACGGCTCCGACGGTCCGATCTGTATACTCTCCCTGGCGTGGCCACTGATGCTCTGCGTGGAAGGTCTCGTAATTCCGCTCACGTAGCATATATCCTTTTTCTCACATTATATAGCAGTGTGTTTAACCCCCTTATCCCTCAAAAGGAAGATTAGTAGCAGAACACTGTAATATCATGACAAATTCTACCTGCTAAAATTCACACTCATCTTTGTTCTAACCTAAGATTAGTCTAAAATTAGATTGATTCTTTTACCACACGTCGGAAATCTCATTTTGCTATTACATCAATTAGACACATCGTCGTATATAAATTTAACATTTTATCTCAGTGTATAAACTAATTTATTCAAAGAGAAATATAACAATAAAGAATTAATTTATTACTACAAATGAATCAAAAACTTCTAAATCTGTAATATGTTGGTGCAAAAAATCGAGCTGAGCCTGCGAGAGCGAGACTACTATGTTGGTCGAACTTGAAGGTTTTATTTATGTTCAAGCTCAAACTCATTTGCTCAATATTGAATGAGTGTTTGAATCTTTGTTGGAACTCAATTCGTTCAGAGCTCGACATGTTCGAGTTCAACTAGTCAAACAACTCGTGTCTGAACTCGAATAAAACTTAGTTTGAACGTAGGTTTGAAGTTGACACGAGTTCATTTGTTAAGTTTAAGTCTATTTAACAAACTAGAGCTCAATTTAAACTTGTCTACGAAAATTGATTTTGAATTTGGCGATGAAGATTTAGTTTGGATTAAGTTCAATTTCAACTTATTTCATATACTTAATCAATATTATATAATATTTATAGAATTTTATTTTATTTTTAAAAACATTTAGTCTAATCTAATATTTAATTAAGTTATTTGCGATTTTTAACAAGCGGAATAAAATTTTACTCAATCTCAGCTAGTATATGAGATGATTTTTTTTTCTAAAATTCAATCATTTAACATAATAAACAAGTGGAGTAACTCTTTTATAGTCGGAGCTTAACCGGGTGTTTGGTTCCAATTTTTTATCTTATTTTTATCTTATTTTTTAAAAATAAGAAAGATAGGATGTTTCATTGATTTTTTTTAGTGTTTTTTCTTTTTTAAAATCGATTTCACTTCTATGTTTCTTCTGTTTCAGAAACAAAGCAACGTCTCTGATGTTTTATTTCCGAGAGCGAGCTGGCTCTCTCACTGGGGGGGGGAGCACGCCCCCAGTCGGAAGGCCGAAGGTGGAAAGGCAGCACACCCCCAATCGGAAGGGGGGCACGTTGCAGCCGAGGGGGTGGGGCTTCCCGACCGTAGGGGAGTCGGGGGCAGCACACCCCCAGTTGGAAGGCCGAAGGTGGAAGCAGGGGGCACCTGCAGGCGGGCGAGAGGGGGGACACCTGGGCGGGGGCAGCGCTTCTCGACCGGGGGGGGGGGGGGGGGGGGGCAGCACACCCCCTGTTGGAAGGTGGAAGGTGGAAGCAGGGGGCAGCACTCCCCGACCGCGGGGGAGTGGGGGCGGAAGCGGGGGGGGCAGCACGCCCTTGGTCACATCACATGGCGAAAGCAGGCGGCGAGGGGCAGGGGGTGGAAGGCGAAAGGGGGGGGGGGGGGGGGACGAGAAGGCGGAAGCAGCCGCGGGGGGCGGCAGAAACAAGTAGGGGGGCATCCCGACCGGAGTGGAGGGGGCGTCGAGCACCCACGGCCTAGCAGAGCTAGAGGGGAGCACCTAGGACAAGGGGACTTGTCCGCTAATGGAGGTCCATCGCGTCCCGAGGGAAGTGAAAGTGAAAACAAAGATTTGTTTTAACGAGTATTGATAAAAATTTTGATTTTAAAATATAGCCAAACATTGTTATATCAATTTTAAAGTTGGTGACAATTTTACCAAACATAAAAGAGTTATTTTTCTGATTTTAAATTTAAAATTGAAAATTTAAGTATTCATAATTTAAAAAAAAAACTATCTCAAAATTAAAAATAGCTTATAAAAACCCTATAAAACAGTGTAGTCGCGGACTGCTGCTCTGCACCCCTGATCGCCTGAGCCTAAGCGACCATAAAAGATGTTCTAATCCAATTTATCCTTTAGAGGCACGAGACTCTCAGGCTTGCGGGTAGGGGTGAGCATGATTCAGTTTGGTCCAATTTGGGCTATTATTTTTTCTAAATCGAACCAAATTGACTCAACCACACAAACCGAACCAAACCAAACCGATTTCAATTCGGTTTGCTTCGGTTTAGATTGGTTTAAACCGAAAATATATATAAATATTTTAATTATTTATTTTTTTACATTTATATAATAGTTTTTAAGTTAAAAACAATTAAATTAAATATTATTTTATTATAAAATTTATAGAAAATATCAATTTTAATAATATTATAACAATTTATATATATATTTTTAATTAAATCAGTTTAAACGGTTTAATTTCGTTTAAACCAATTTGGAGAATTTTCAAACCGAATCAAACCGAACATGATTCAAACCGAGCAGAACCGAACCAAACGAGCCAGTTCTTCACGTGGGAGTACCTCTTCATGTGCAGCGCACGCTCCTGCAATGTTGCAAATTGAGTCAAATTCGGTAAGAAAAGTATGTGTTGTCTATTTTATTTTTAATAAGATTTAATGATTATGATTCTCATTGCAAACCAGAATTATATTATTTTTATTTTTATTTTTTATCATAAAATACATTTAAATTCAACAATCTTCAAATTTCATTAAAATGAGCTTGTAAATCTCGTACAAATATTAAAATTTAATATAATGGTTTAAACTTTTTTTTTTACTTTTTTGATCAAGTGATATGTCAGATTTTTATTAAAATATCAAATTTTAAATGTATAATTTTTGTTGTATGATTCAAGAATAGATTACTATAAATAATTAGAAATTATACATAGAAGTTCACGTAGATGAAAATGACTACAAAATTAGAGTGATAGCTAAAAAAAGTCAGGAGGACATAATCTATCTAAAAGGGATATATAATTGTAGAGTGGAAAAAATACAAAAGTTGATAAAGAATAAGGTAGATTGATGTCCAAAATTAAAAATGTGTAAAATAAAGGATTTTATGAATAATATAAAATTATGAAAATAATTGTTAGATGAAAAGGAGATGTGACTTTTAAATAGATTTATAAGGAACTTTAAATTAACAAAGATATGAGAGAAGATCGTATGATCTTTACTGAGCCAAGTGTAACAAACATAAAACAAAAATATTTTGGTCAAATGATAACATTAAACAATGTAAAAAAAAATTCTGTTAATGATAATTTTACTTGAAACATAAAGAACATAAAGAAAATACAAAAAAAATAATAGGTGCTATGCTAATTCTAAAATTTAAGAAGTTAAACAAATATTGAAAATAATGAATTTAATCATGACATAGCTTTATCGAAGTATATAAATATTTGAATGATTTAATAGTAGAATGGTTTTAACTCTATTTTTAAAAAAATTTTAATCTCTAAAAAATATCGATGAATGGAGAAATAATATTATCATACTTATTTTTTTCATAAAAACTAGATATAAAAAATTTATCAAATTATAGAATGATCAAGTTGATCAGCCATAATAAGAAATTCTATGGAAAAGCTATGGAACGGCAATTATGAGATTATACAATTATTTTGGCAAATTAATTTAAACTTTGGCAATGTTTATTTATAATAAAGTTAATTTTCTAATTATAATCATAATAGAAAACTTTAGAGCCAGAAAAAAGATTTAAATATAATATTTATTAATTTAGAAAAGATTTACTTGAAAATTGTATACATATTTTATGATAGATGTTGGAGCCAAAGAAGATGTTTGTTAGCTATACAACTACAAAGATAAGTATAAACAATCCAACTTTAATCGATACTTGATTTTCATTATTCGGTTCTAATTGAGACTAGAGCAATATAGTCATATAAGAGTTGTCACTTTTGCTGTACTAAATTTTATAAGATGATTTTTTATAAAAATAATATTCTTTAAAATATTCATTTCAAATATGTTAATTTTATTATTCAAAATTAAAATATGATGAAAATGTTATCCATAAATTGATTGTAGGTCAATTAGCATCGCCCATGCTCACGGGGAGCAGGAGTTGTCTGTTCTAGCATTAGTTTGAATGTCTTCGGGCAGTCAAGTCTAGCTATCCTGGGGTGTTGACGACGATCAAATAGGGACTCAATAACTCGTCTGTGTGCAAGATTGCACACCTCTTTGTCACTAGGTCACTGTGTCCAAAAAAAAGTTATCTATAAATTCAAAACAAGATAGATAAAATAGAGATTGACAACAAGATTTGGTGCATAATAAAATTTTATTAAAGTTAAAAGAAGTATTTTATCCTAAGTGTATAAAATTTATAATATATAGTATATATACTAGTAAAAATATAATTTCAAAATAAATATGGTTTGCCAACTTTACCGACCCACGACGGCAACATCAAGTTTGGCTTTCCACTTTCTCGTTTCTTCTACTTTCTACATTTGTTCCAGCCGAACGTGCACATTTTCGTAACTATTTCTACCACTAAAATATTCTCGCGTAGACAAACTTTGACATATATATGCTTCAATATCCATATTATATATAAGCATAACATCAACGTTAATGACACCATTTCTGTCATACAATATGTAATAGAAACTAACACACTTAATATTTACAAAACATACATATTTACAATTCGTCAAATGTTTTTAGTGTTCAAATTCATCAATAAAATCACAAAGTATTTTTAGTAATCCATTCATCAAGGTAATCACATGTGTTTATTTTCTCATTCATCCAAACATTCAGATTTTTTATTTCTTTTATTCATATTATAAGTGTTTTTTACTTTCATTGAGAACATAAATCAAACTATGAATTAAAATTTGTTTCATCCAACAACAACCTGTAAAAAGGATAAAAAATTGTAATATTATATATTTTTATATTATTATTTAAGTAGTTATCATGATATTTTAATTATTTACATAGTGTGCTTAAATTATTTTTAAGGTTTCTAAGTTGGTAAGTAGGCATTTTTAAATTAATTTTAAAATGCCTTGTTAATTTAAAAGTGATGATTGTATTTTATTTGTATCAGATGCTTAATTTTAAGTTAATAAGTGTGTTAGATTTATTGATTGTGATTAATCCCTCTCTTATTGTTCCATTTCCTACTATAAATCCTAACCTTCCCTCTTCCATATTTCCTCCGTCGATTTCCCTATTCTCCTCTCTCTTTCTTTCTCCTGCCGGCACTCACTGAAGTTCTCCTCTTCCTCCTCTTTTCCCACTCTACCTGTAGTTAGGCGTGGCAATGGGCCGGGCCGGCCCACGGGTTCGCGGGCCGGGCTGGCTGCGGGTCATTTGACGGGCCAAAGATTTTGGCCCGCGGACTTTAGACGGGCCGACATACGGGCTGAAGCGGGCCGACATACGGGCCGAAGCGGGCCGACGCGGGCTAAAACGGGCCAAATAACTTTCAATTTTTTATGTCAAAAACATCATTTTTACTTATTAAAAATATATTTTAATTAAATTATTATTAATTTTATAATGTTATCTTAAATAATTACATTTATCATATTTAATAAATATTTATTTATAAAATATATAGTTGGGCCGAGCCGGGCCGGGTCGGGCCAAGTCAATAATTTTTGCGGGTCGGGTCAGGCCGGGCCAACAATGTAGTGCGGGCCGGGTTGGGCCGGGCCAATATATTTTGGACCGGGCCCTAAACGGGCCGACCTCGGGCCGGGCCGGGCCCGGCCCATTGACACCCCTACGTGTAGTCTCCTCCTTCCCTCTTTTTTTTTGGGAGAATTACTCTTAGGTCCATTTAAGAAAATGACTTTAGTAAAAACTCCGTTGACCATATTTCGTTACTGTTTAGTCCGTTGACACTGAATTTCATTATCACCCAGTCCATTTCTTCATCCCATCATTTTCAAATCCCACTTTTACCCCCGGCGGGGGGAGCGCCGCGGGTGGGAGCCTCGCCGGGGGCGGGGGTGTTCCGCGGGCGAGCACCGCCTTGTGGCCGCGGGGAGCCGCGGGAGGGGGGCTTCCGGGGGGCGGGGGGAGCGCCGGGGGGGGAGGCTTTCGCGGCGGCGGCGCCTCGCCGGGGGGCGGGGAGCGCCGGGGGGGGGGCTCGCGGGCGGGGGGTTGCCGAGAGAGGGAGCCGCGCCGGGGGTGGCTTCCGCAGCGGTGGGAGCACCGCGGGGGCGGGGAGCGCCGGGGGGGGGGGGCTTCCGCGGCGGCGGCGCCTCGCCGGGGGCGGGGGGAGCGCCGGGGGGGGGCTTCCGCAGGCGGTGGGAGTGCCGCGGGGGGCGGGGGAGCGCCAAGGGGGGGGCTTCCGCAGCGGCGGGGGGAGCGCCAAGGGGGGGGCTTCCGCAGGGCGGCGCCTCGCCGGGGGCGGGGAGCGCCGGGGGGGGGGGGGCTTCCGCAGGCGGTGGGAGCGCCGCGGGGGCGGGGGAGCGCCAAGGGGGGGGGGCTTCCGCAGGCGGCGGGGGGAGCGCCAAGGGGGGGGGAGGGCTTCCGCGGGCGGCGGTGCCTCGCCGGGGGCGGGGAGCGCCAAGGGGGGGGGGCTTCCGCAGGCGGCGGCGCCTCGCCAGGGGGCGGGGGGAGGGGGGGCGGCGGGGGGGGCATTTACGACATTTCAAATCCAAATTGGAGTGGGGGTGACGATATTTTGAAAAAACGGACCTAATGGTAAGGTGTTTTTGAAAACGGACCTAGTGGTAAAGTGGTTTCTTTAAAACGGACCTAGTGTGCATTTACACTTTTTTTTTCCTTCCCCTTTTTCATCCTACTTCTGTCGCCGCTCACCGCAGCCACCCTCGGCCGCAGCTAGCACGGACCATCACCTAACAGCTGCCCAGACCGGGACCTCACCTGCTGTGTGCCTCTGTTTGCCTCTCTGTGGGCGCCGACACCGTCATTGCCTCTCTGTGCGCGGTGCGCCGCCCAGCCACCTGCTGTGCGCCCCCCTACCGGTGAGTCCATGTACGCCGCTTCCTGCCCCCTCTCTCCTCTCTCTTTCTTGCTATAGTATGCCAAGAAATCCATTTTTCTTCTTCTCTCTAATCCTATCATTCTTCTCTCTTCCTCTCTCTCCGGTATATTCTCTCTCTTATTTTCACTTTTCTCTTCTATTCAGTAAGAAGAGAAGAAGGAGATCTTGCCCTGTTCAGTTCATTCGCACCTCACATCGCTGTTTGACTTTATTTGATGCTGATCTTAACGTAATTTTAAACACTTATTCAGGAGACATTCTTAACGTGTCTATTATTATTAAATTGATATGTTAAAAATATTCCATGACATGTAGATTTTGATGTCGTTAAATTAGTTGATGTGTATGCCGACTATGTTGTAGTTGATTTGTAATTATCATGGGCTATTTTATTTGATTGTGATTAGCATCATAGTGTAGAATATGGCTAATTTATCATTCCATATACGTGAGAGTATGATAGTGGTATATTATTTTGTAATCATTATATATCTAGTTAGAAATCGGGTTGTCCAGTTATGCTATCATATTATCTTATGTCACATGTAAACAAGATTAGGTGGTGTTAAATATGTTGTCAAATCTGATTTTTAGTTTTTTCATTAATACAAATCAGATTGCTAAGATCTTGAACATGTGAGGTTTTATCTTGGCATGCCATGTGTTTATTAGCATCAAGTTGATGTTTGTTAAAGCATGTTGAGAGGTGCATTAGTGTCATGCACGTAGGTGGTGCATGATAGATGATAAATAGCATTGTTTATATGTATGTGTTCATTTAGTTTTCATGATTGCATAGTGTTCATGTTATATGTGGATAGCAAGTCATTGCACGATATAGCGTGCATTGTTGATGAGATGTTGTAAATGGCTCATGACAAGACATGAGATAAATATGATGGACTCATGGCAAGGCATGAGTTGATGTGAATATATGTGTGCATTGAAATAAATATAAAAACTAAGTTACACTAAACTACTTAGTCGTGCCCATTGACAACGGAGATTAAAACAGTTCGGTGCATTCTTTGATCCTAAATACTGCGATTTGTCCTAAGTACATCCCTACTTAGGTGTACTATGAGATTTAGTTTAGCTATATGATTACTACTATATATATTAAATCTGGTGCTACCTCGTTGACTTCTCTAGACGATGCTATTTATAATTCAGGTTTAGAAATTGGAACTTATTTATATATCATGATAGGGCCTTATTAGTTACCCGATCTGGCTAATGATGGGGTGTCTATTGAGTCTTTATGACTCAACCCATGATTTAATATTTTTTAGCAGGTCTTAAAAAAGAGGTTTCAGGAGTTTGACTTGAAGAGAATCCTAACTTTGGGTTTGAAGAAAAAAAAGTTGGAAGAACTAGATTTTTGTGGATCCGGGAGATGTGACTTCACTTTGTTTAAGTGCTTTATTATGTTCTTAATAAAGTGGCTATGTGTAGTCAACTACTAGTTTGTTTGTGGTTTGTTTTGATGTGGTGCTTAGATTTTTGTTTTTGTTTTGGTTGAAACTATGTTGTCTTACTTTGGTGGTTGAAATTGTCATCTTGGAACATGTTTTATTCAGTGATATGTTTTTGTTGCCAAATTTCCTTTAATCAGGGTTTTATTCCACAGTTACATTCCAATGCATTTTTTTGGGGCATGACAAAAACATATAGTCTATTGCCATTTTTTTGATAACATCAAATAAAATTTTTTAAAACTTACAAAAGTAAAAAAAAATTACATAGATATAAAGACAAAGGTGCCAATTTGTAGACAAACATCTAGCTAATTAATTAAGTTCATATGGGGTTAAAAATAAATTACCACTAACATACCATTCATGAATAGAGTAGAGCATGAATCATCAAATCTTGAATTCATTATTGTGAGAACAAGTTACAATCCAATCAGCATACTACTAACTAAGGCTCAACTAATGATGTATGCAAAGTCAGTCAGGCTCCAAACTATTTATCGATAAGAAAGCTCACCTGTTGCTACTTAATTTTAATATAAATTCTCAATTTTTTTAGATTTACATTTAGGAAGGACACCAGGGGTGTCAATCGGCCGAGCTTGGGTTGGCCCAGTCTAGGCCCACTTCAGCCCATATACATGAAACCTAAGCCCATGTACAAAACCCAATGAGTAGGCCTGTCAAATGAGCCGGGCCAGCATATAGGCCCGCTGTGAAGCCCGCCATGTCATGGGCTTAGGCCCTTTGTAGGGTGGATTGGGCTGCAACGGGCTATATCCTAATTTGATTTCTTGTTGGCGGGCCTGGTAACCTCAGGCCCGTTTGGCCCGCCGCTCTCACCTCTGTTCCGTGTCTTCCGGAATCCGGGCTTCATCCTCCCTCCATCCCCAATTCGAGCACCTCGTCGCAGACAACATCCCTAGGGAGGAAGGCCGTGCCCCCATCTGCGTTGTTGCGGATGTCTTCATGTCCTGGCCGTGCACGCTGCATGACGGCTAGGTTTCTTCCACACCACCTGCGGGTGTTGAGCTCTAGGAACACCCACTTCAGGACAGCGTTGACATTGACAATCTCCGCCTCCTCTGGCTCCTATCCGAAGCACATGGAGAGTAGGATGCAGAAAATGGCGAAGTGAGCGTTGTGCAACCAGACGGCGCCATCGCCACTGGCCTCCGCCTCCACCTGGAGGCGTGCGACGAAGCGGTCCATGGTGCACCGCCAGACGCCACTGAAATCCTCCGCCCTTCTCATATCCCTCCCCGCCGCTATATTCATCCGAAGAAGAAGTTGGCCCCACCGACACCGAGCCAAAATCCTCAGCCAGGAACCATTGCTGCCACCGATCTCTCTTAGGAGGAGCGCCGAGCGCCACAAGCAGCTCCAGGCGATCAGGTCCGTTGCCATCCACACGCTTGCTCGAACCTTTCCATCATTTTCTTCGCCGTCTGTTGATTGATATTTTCTATTTTTTCTTCCTTGAGAAATGTCCGGCGGAGATTTGGTTGGTTCCTGTCATGTGAACATCTAGGGGGCAAACTGTCAGCCTCAAATGGCCCAGTGGGCCGTAGATGGGCTTGTATGACCCGTTGGGCTAAGCCCATTTATATAGTCAAAAAATTTATTGGGTTGGGCTTGGGCTTTTCACAGGTGGGCTAAGTTGGGCTTGGGCCGGGCCAGCCCAAGCCCGCCCGCTTGACACCCCTACCAATGAGTTGGGGTTGTGTAAATGGGCTTTAGCCTACCATAGTCCAGTTAGCCTAATGGGCTTAAGTTGTGTAAAACAATCAGAAGTTAAAAATTTTTAAAAATAAAAAACCAATAAAGATCTAAAATTTTTTAAGGATCGTAACATTAAGAGGTTATAGAATCATATGCAAATTCTATAATTTTGCAAAATATAAAATCTAAAAAATAAAAAATAGAAAGTTTTATCAATTTGTGAATTGCCATAATTTAAGAAATAAAAAATTTACAATTTAATTTTTTTTGAAAAACTCAGAATTCTAAAAAATGCATAAATCTAAAAATTGCTTAATCTGTTATATCTAATTAACAATGGCCCGAAGAAAAGAGGCCATCGAATCAGCAAGTGAGAACTCAAGAGAATAGACAAGCAGAATGGAACTTATGGTCCAGTAAGTAAACAGTCTTGTGTTATTATCACCATAAAGATCAGGACTGAACTGTTTGATAAGGATAAAAAATCAGCATTAGGGCTTTAAACAGGCCCCTATCAAGCCTCAAGTAACTATATACAAACCAGGCTAAACATCACTAAAACAGGCCTTAAAAAGGCTCAAAACAAGACAAACAGGTCCGGAATAGGACTTTAAATATGCCATAAATGACTATGCAAATGAATAAAATAAGAGTGCATCAAGAAGGCCATCCCTTACTGTATGGACAAGGAAGTTGGGTGCCACGAAAAGGTGGAGGATCAAGGATCCAGGCATGTCCAGCCAGTCTGCACCAGCAAGAAGGAGTCAGAATAAGCAAGAAATCAGGCTGGAAACCTGGAATAAGATGATAACGATTAATGGGATGTTTGGTTGCATGATAATTTTTTGTACACTTTCATGATAAAAAATTGTATTAAAATAAAAAGTGAACCAACTCATGACATAAGGTTATCATGTTTGGAGGGATGTGATTACAAAAAAGAGTAACTACCACACATGACCAAACAAAGTGGGAGACCACAAGAAAAAAGAAAGAGGTGAGACCCTCTTTTTTGTTTAAGAAGAAAATCACTTTTAAAACATAAAATTGTCATGGTTACCAAACACCTCTTTTAACAAGTTTTCTTACAATTTTTAAAAATTAAAACAAAAACCTTCATTTATCATGCAACCAAACACTCCACAAGGATCCCAATGAATAAGCAAGAAATCAGGTCTTTTCTTTCTTGGGGTTCCTCTTAAGAGTGTCAACTTGACGAGCTTGGGCTGACCTGGCCCAAACCCAACTGAGCCCGGTGTCAATACAGCGCAGCCCAAACCCGTGACATCATTAGTGAACTTTTTTTGGTTCATAACCCACAAAACTACTTAAAACCCCGTGAGCTCATTGTCAACATGTTTTCTCTGCCTTTCTATTAAAGACATTTTGTTGAGGTGGATTATGTTATCTTTATTTGTCAACAAACTTGGTGGCACATTAATACATTAAAGGTTGTGTCCTTGTTTAATCAATTAACAATGTTAAAAAATATATATTAAAGTCATCAAACAATTAAACTCTTTATTTATGCAAGTTATTTTATTTAATATAATTGTGTATAAATTTAAATAAATTTAACTGGTTATCTGTTACAATACAACCCTTAATCAAATTCAGCTAAAAGTTGATGTATTTTAGATTATTATGTAAAAAAATACTTTAAGTTTAAATATTAATTATTATTTTGAATTATATAAAAACTAAATGTTTAAAAGTATTTTTAAAATTAACTATAATTATCTAAATATATAATTAAGTAATTTTATTTATTTAAATTAGTTTTTAGTATGTACAATATAATGTAAAAATATAAATATAATTTTATATTTAATTTTATATTTATAATAAATTTTTTATTTTTTATTTTAACATTTTAAAATTTTAAATTAAAAATTATAATTAGATATATTTTGGTTAACACAGATTGATCGAATTCATCAATTTTGGTCAATTTGAATTGAATTCGTCATTTTTTATTAAAAAATTCTTTTTTAAGTGGTAGAAACTTGCAAAATTATATCTTATAATATTATTACTATTATTGAATAGTTAAATAAAATTTTATTACAACATCTATTTTTAATATAACTTAATTATATGAAACTAAAATTATTTCATAAATTTTACCTTTTATCATAAATTTATTTCCACTATATAAAATTTAAATTTAATATTATCTCATTTAAAAATATAATATCTAAATTAATATATTTTTAAATATCTTAATGTTATTAATTACGTTACTTTAATCAATCAGACGGGTCTACATGGGTTGAACTTGTCCAGGCTAGCTCCAACCCAACGGATACATGGATTTTATTCATGGGCTCTCGGCAACCTCCACTGACTTGAAAAGCAGGTGCACATCTTATTTGAGATGGGCTAATGAGTTGGCCCAACTCAGTTGGGGATAAACCTGGTTTAAGAAAGTTTATCACCACTACCCAATTTTTCTATAAAAGTTAAACTCATTTGCACCATAAAATTTTGGAGATAAAACTGATTTATCCCCAAGTTATCCCAATACCAAACAGCCCTGTTTGCCCAACATGTTATGTTTGGTATCGGGATAACTAGAGATAAACTCAATTTATCCTTAATCCCTCGTTTGTTTTGCAAATAAAATGAGATTTAACCTGGATTAACTTGATCTAGTTTATCCCCAAAAATGAGAATAAAACAAAAGATAATTTATCTCATCTAATATATGGGATATATAAGATATTTCATCTCTAATTTTTTTCAACACATAGTCATCCTATATAGTACATGGAATGTTTTGCATCATTATTTATGTATTATTTATGATATAAATTTCAAATTTTAAGCTAACAATCAAATAATTTAGATATATTAATATTAATTTTAAAATTAATAATCATATATCATATCAAATATAGGATAAGGATATCCTCTAAATATATTCTAACTTAAATCAAACACAACGGGGATAAAGATAATCACAAAGAGTGACTTATCTCCATCCCCATCAATTTTATCCCCCGTTTGATTCTCTGTAAAATTGGGTGGTCGCATCAACTTTTCTGGAAAAATTATTAGTGGGGTGTTTGGTTGCATGATAATTTTTTGTACACTTTCATGATAAAAAATTATATTAAAATAAAAAGTGAACCAACTCATGACATAAAATTATCATGTTTGGAGGGATGTGATTACAAAAAAGAGTAACTACCACACATGACCAAACAAAGTGGGGGACCACAAGAAAAAAGAAAGAGGTGAGACCCTCTTTTTTGTTTAAGAAGAAAATCACTTTTAAAACATAAAATTGTCATGATTACCAAACACCTCTTTTAACTAGTTTTCTTACAATTTTTAAAAATTAAAACAAAAACCTTCGTTATCATGCAACCAAACACCCCATAAGGTGCTTATTTGGTTATCTGTAAAATGGATAGTCAACTGAAAATTCTTTCCATTGACCACTTATAGAGTGTTTGGAAGCTATTTTAATTTTGAGATAACTTTTTTTTGAAATTAAGGTGTTTGGTTACGTTTTTACCCCTTTTTATCTAAATTTTAAAATGAAAGAGAACCAGTGTTTGGTTACATTTTCTACGTCCTTCCTTTTTTTAAAAAACACCACATTCATTCCTTTAAAACTCTTTTAAATACAAATCAAGGGATGACCTGTTTTGTTTTTAGGACAAACATGGGGCCGCAACGATGAGCGACACGGAGCCACAACATCTCTCTCTCTCTCTATTTGGGATGGACGACCTTGCAGCAGACGATTTCTCAAAAAAAAACCATGTGACTTGGAGAGAGGGTGAAGACAAGAGCAATGGACTCCACGGCGACGCAGGGGGGTTGCTCTTCTTCTCCTCGCCTGCTTCTGTACTTGTTGGGCCCGTCATCTTCCTCCTTCCCCGGGGAGGAAGTGGAAGGTGCACCAGTTCATCGGTGCGGGGGAGTTGTCTCGGAGGATTTTCTCGGTCAATGACCTACTTTGTCACGCCTCGGATTTAACCCTGCACAGCGATACATAATCCGACGACGTAACTGGGGAAATAACCCCAAAAATTATATCGATTTGGAACAAAAGAGACTAATATCACAATTATCAAGATTCCTTCTAATATATCATGTTAATAATACAATCAAATAAAACATATACCAATCTATGACATAAAGATCATCTAATTGTCTTCTCGAGAAACGATCCACCATGCTTCCGCTGCGCTAAACCTGATTACCTGAAAAATTGATAAGAGGATTGGGATGAGTACGACGACTCAGTAGACACCCCATCATCCGCCAAATCGGATAGCCAGAAGACCCTAAATGTTAAATAAATAGGTACCCAGACCTACACCAATTATATGTAAATATAAGCTAGTCAATATATTAGATATATGACTTAATCCATGTGTTTTACACCACCAACCAAAGCCTATAATCACACCGACCAGCACCTATATGCATCATAACATGACCTAGAAAGATGGTATGAACATATGCATAGACACCTACTATATGCTCCATATGATGATATACTACAAATGAGACACACCATACATACACCATGCTACATAACGATACTTGACAAAATAAAATACATTACTAGACCATCTATACCATACCGTGCAAAATACATCTATCCTCTAACAAGAATCACATTCACACATATGCACCTATCCTCTAATAGATGCACATATCTTGTACACAGATTTTCATTAGCAAGGAATGCGTCGTCTTGCCACCTCAACTAGCTACCACCAGATCTATCATATATAAGTACCATATACTAATCGAAATCCCATAGAGCACCTAGGCAGTGGTGGCACGAAGGATGCCCGCGGAATCTGGGATCGAAGGAAGCACCAAACGGTTCTAACCCCTCGCTGCCCTCGAGTCACGACTAACTAGTCTGGTGTAGCTCAGTTTTCCATTCACAGTTTCGATGCATCAAGCATCCACCTCAATCATGCCATGCCATGATCACCAATATGAAAGATCAATAAACATCAACAATACTATGCCATGACATAACAACACAGACTATGAACATTTAACTTGAATACATACACAACTGATCCATGTTAGACAACCATGCTCAAAATGAACTAGAACGAGACAATATCAACATACAACTAACTAGACATGATTGAATATGAATATAACTAGGTGCTGGAAAAACTACTCACCACATCATCTAATCTGGTTAACCTATCACCATTATTTAACAAGGTTAACATAATATAATCAAGCTAATATGTAACCAGGTGATTAGCTAACAATGAACAATAATACACTACTAACTAAGCAAGATCTCATATATACATGATAGAGATATAAACACATATCACACGATACTACGCACCTCTATCTAATTAACCCCTGCTAACTCACAAATTACGTAAAAACATAACTACACACATCTCTTTAATTAGAAGGTCAATTATATGGATCATGAAGAATTAAATATGAATTTTTAATGATAGTAGCCACGTCAAGGATGCCTACGGAATCGATGTTGGAGAAATCGGGAACCGACGACCGAAAAGGATATCGACCGTCGCCTCCGTAGCGCACAACTCGAGCCGATCTAATGGGCAATTCACAACGTCAAACTGCTGGAAAAAGTACCCTGATCGAGGGAAAATATGACATCAAATCAAAGAAAAATAAGGGCTATTATATGATTGATATTCAAGAGAGAGAGAGAGAGAATGAAAGAATAGGAGAGAGAGAGAGAGAGGCTCACAGCGATAGGGCGGCTGCGCACGGCGCCACGGGCGCAAGGCGGCGTTGAGCGCCGGTCAGGCTGGCCGCGGTGGCCGGCGGTGCAAGGCGGAGCCGAGGTGGCGCAAAGCTGCCGCGTGGGCGGTGGTGCGCTGAGCGCAGGCGGCCGCGGCTGGCAGGTCGCACGCGAGGGCACATTGACCATAGGGGGAGGACGCCGCGCGCGAGGCCGCGAGGCGGCGCTGGGTGCCGGCGGATGACGCACTCGGGGTTGACGGCGAGGCGGCAGCGCGCGGGCGGTGGCGGCTGGCCGCGCGGGGGCGCTCGCGGAGAGAGGAAGAGCGGCCGATGGCGTTGAAGAGAGAGAGGGACGAGGCAGGCGACGGTTTTCGGAGAGGAGAGGGAGGAGGAGGCGGCGGTTTCGCAAGGGGAGAACGGCTACGGTGCAAAATAGGGTGTAGAAGGAAGAAAAAAAATAGTAAACGTGGAGGATAAATAGGAAGGAGTTTAAATAAAAATAAAACACTTCTAAATATTAATTTAAAATATTCTTAACCTATATATATAAAAAACAAACGTTACATACTTGATTTGGGTGGCAGCAAGGAGGAAGCCGATGATGAGGAAGAAGGGAGGAAGGAAGACTCCTCGTCGAGAGTGGGCAGTTGCTCATCCTCCTTACTGTTGTTCTAGGTGCCTCTGCCTGCCTCCAACCCTATTGTTCCGGTGAGTACCACCTCTTCCTCCAACCCATCGCCTCCGCCTCTCACAGGTATCACAGTTCTTGGATGACACCTTCTCGAAGTTCCCCTCTGCCACTGCTCTAGAGAGATGAGCGAATGAAGAAAAAACAAACGCCCACCTGATTTCGGTGCTCCCTGGTTCCACAACATCATGTGCCCATGTTTGCCTCTCTCAAGGCTGAAGTCAAGTAGTAAACGGTTGTTCAAACAACCCTATATAATTTTTAAAATTTGTGATGTTTTTGCCTAACATAAAAAGTATAGGATTCTGTAAATTTAAATTTGATACTAGAATACAAGGTGCCTTTGATTTTAAAAATAATATTTATTTAATTTTAAAAGAACAACCAAACATTCCATAAGAACATCTAATTTTTCAATTTTAAATTTAAAATTAGAAAAGGACAACTCTTTTATGTTTGGTTAAAGTGTCACCAACTTCAAAATTAATAGAACAGTGTTTGGTTATGTTTTAAAATCAAAATTTCTATCGATGAACGTTAAAACATATCTTTGTTTCCGCCCCCCTTAGGATGTGATGGATGTCCCATTAGCGGACAAGTCCCCCCGTCCTGGATGCTCCCCTCTGCCTCAACTAGGCCGTGGGTAGAGGTGTAAGTGGGTCGGACTCGGGTTAAAATTTTCAGAATTCGAATCCAGCCCGTTAAGAAGTATCATGATATGATATTGAATTTAATAGTTATACATTTTATGGATTCGAATGACACCCGAATCCGAAAAAATAAATTGGACTCGTACACGCCTGTTAACGCGTAGGCTTTTTCCCTTCGAGCAGCGAAAGCTCTTTTCCTTCGTCGCACCGCGTGATAGTCTGCACAGCGCCGCACCCAGCTCGTCGACGAGTCGGAAGGCCGTCGGCAACAGAAGGGGGGGGGGAGCCTCCCCGCCTCCCTTTCCCGCCAATTGCATAACGCCGGACAGGGAGGCTCCTCCCCACCTCCGACGACGACCACGGGTTAGCGCCGCACGGGGGGGGGGAGGCTCCTATCCGCCGCCCACCACTTGGAGCTCGGAAAGCAAGTAATGCCGCCCCCCTTTCCGATCGGAGAGCAAGGAAGGCATCCTCACCTGAGCGTAGCCGGCCTTCACCAGAAGCAGAGGGTAGAGAAAGCCCGGCCCGACAGTGTAAACTCCGGCGTCGGGTGCGAGCAGAACGCGCCCCATCACCGGAGGCGCGCAGCTGCCTCCATTGCCGAGCCTCGAAGCCGCTTCGGGCGCCATCCCGCCGTAAACGCATCTCATCTCAAAAGCTTTATGCTGCCAAAGACCAGAAGAGGATGAACAACCAGCCGAGGAAGGGCAAGCAAGCAGGCCAGAAAGGCGGAAGACGAAGCGTCTTGAAGTGCTGACAGAAACTTGGAAATGCAGCCGAGAGGCGGCAAACGCGGCGCGGGCCCGCTGGCTCTGAGCGTCCAGCCGCCTGACGCCCTTCGCCATCAGCACGGCAGGAGCGTAGGCCTGGCATGGCCACTCCGGCAACCCCCTCGCCCACCTAGGAGTTCGACGCCGCGTCGGGCCACCTTGACGGCCCTGATCGCCGGCCCTTGCAGTTCCGCCTCGAGGCCACACGCCAGCGGGAGGCGAAGGCAGCGGTGTGCTGGGAACGACGGTGCGCTGGGACTTTGGGAAGCGGTGCCGTAACACATTTACGGGTTTCAAAGAAACCTAAAGTTTAAACCCGATATTTGACCTTCGGATTTTCCCCTTGAAAAGTAAACCTGATACCGCCAATTATCAGAATCGGGGTTTATTGTTCAGTGCCCAAACCCGATAACTTTTTCGGATGAGGTCGGACTTTCGGATTGGTCACATCCATTTACAGTTCTAGCCGTGGGTGCTCGACGCCCCCTCCGCCTCGGTCGGGACGCCCCCCAGCAGCCCTGCTTGCTTCCGCCGCCCCCCGCAGCTAGGGGTGTCAATGGGCCGGGCCCGGCCCGGCCCGCAGCCGGCCCAACAAAGCCCGCTCCAATATATAATGGGTCGGCCCGGCCCGGCCCGTATTACATTTCGGCCCGACCCGGCCCGGCCCAAAAAAAATATAAGTTTGGCCCGGCCCGACCCGGCCCGGCCCGTTCATTTTAACATATTATAAAATATATTTTAAAATTTAAATTATTTAATATATTTGAGTGATAACATATAATTATTAATAATTATAATTTAATTTTTAAAAATAAATATATAATATAGTATTTAATTCAGTTATTTGCGAGTTTATCGAGCCAAGTAAAAGTATGTTCAAACTTGACTCGTTTAATGAGTCGAATTTTATTTTTTGTTCAAATTTATTCATTTTATGTAATGAAGGAGTTAAATCTAATTTTTATCGAGTTAAATTTTAAATTATTTATCAAGTGTATTGGTTAGTTTGCACCTCCGCTTACACGTAGGGGTGTCAATAGGCCGGGTTGGGCCGGGCCCGAATCTGCCCCGATAAAAGCCCAAATCAAATTATAACGGGCCGGCCCGGCCCGGCCCGCATTATATTTTTGCCGGCCCGGCTCGACCCGCATAAAAATTAAATTTGGCTGGCCCGACCCGATCTTTCTAATATAAAAATATATATAAAGTAAAAAATAAAAAATAATATAAATATGATAAAAAATTATAAAAACATCTCAGCGACATCCCAGCGAGTTTTGGTTCGATAAATTTAGCATTAATTTAACGCTCAGTTGTAGAGCTTTTCATCGCAAAAAATACTAAATGTGGAGCTAATTATTAAAAGAATAGTTTATTTATGCATATGTTGTTGCATATTTCTCCCTGGATGATGCCTTCTTATTTCTTGAACATTTGTATATTACACAAATTAGAAAGAAATGGAAGGGCGTTAACGTTAGCTCCGTAGCGGAAAAGAGGTAAAAAGTCTTTTCCTGTGAGAGGGTAATAGACACCCAACGTTATCGTTATCCTTCCAAACTGGAGCGGGCATGGTAAAATTTTGTAAAAATGAACCTACCGTAAAAGGGCTTGAGGTGCAAGGGACCTTCTATTCATTTTCTCTTAAAAAAAAAGTCTTCGGAAGCAAGAGGTAAAAAAGGCCGCATGGCTTTTAAGGACCTCGGTTACGTATTGCTTAAATTTTATATTATATAATAAAATGCATATCATATTTTTAAAATTTTTAAACATCAAATCAACTATCAAAGAAATATTTTGAATCTAGAAATAAAAATAAATATATAAATAGAAACATATTGTTTAACACCCAAATAATCATAGATATGCAACCAGAGTTAAAATATAATTTTTACAATTTCTCTTATAGTCTACGTACCTTGTTCTAACCCTACATGCAAAAAGTTCTATTAAAATAAAACAAAAAGAATTTTGCATGTTAGCGGACTAAAGGACAGTTGAACAGTGCTGCAAAACAATGGCCCGCGGGCCTGGTTGTTTGGCCCGATTAAAGTGTGAGGGCACATTTGTCTGCCCCGAAATAAGGCCCAGGGCTGGCCCGGCCCGAGGGCCCGCGGGCCAGCCCTACCCATTGCCGCCCCTACCCGCAGCTGCTTCCGCAGCCCCCCGTGACCGAGGGCGTGCTGCCCCCTGCGAAACCCCCTCTCCCCGCGTCCAGTCGGCTCTCTTCGGGGACGTCGCAAGTGAGCCGGCTCATTCTCAAAAATAAAACAGCCCTGACGTTATTTTGTTTCCGAAATAGCAGAAGCAAAGAAGTGAGATCGATTTAAAAAAGAAAGAGCATTAAAAAAATCAACCAAACACCCTATCTTTTCTATTTTTAAAAATAAGATAAAAGAAGGTAAAAAGTTGGAACCAAACACCCTATTAACCACTAATTTCGGCATCGGCCAGCAGATGGCGTACGACTTTTTCCGAATGCAAGTAGCACAACAGAACAGCCCCCTTGACATACATGAAAGTACATAAATTTAATACTTTTAATTTAAAAAAAATTCTTTAATGAGGATTTTAACTTTAAATTTATGTTACATAAAAATAAAAAAATGTTTAAATTTTCATATATATAATTCTATATAAATAATATTTATAACAGTAAAATATATATTAACAACACGAGTAATAGGCTTTGATAAATTTGAAAGTTTATAGTTTTTATAAAATAAAATTTTAACAATAAAATTTTAAATATACAAAACACAATGTTAAAAAGAACCAACTTTTAACAAAAAAGTTGTTAATAAAATTATTAAATACAAGAAAATTTATAAAATTAATTGATATTTAGAAGAATCTTCATATCACTTGAAAGAAAATATTTTCTGCTGCATGCTAAAGATTGACGTAGATATTACCGCATTGTGTGGATATTTCTGGAACGACTGTTTTTCTGCGCGTCCCTTTCCATTTCCACCTTAATATGCAAAAAGACATCCTACAAGGCCCGATCACAAATCATCGAACACTCAATAACAAAAGTTATAACCCATTTCAAGTTTTCAACCCATTATCTCTTTTGTAAAACTATAATAGCTTTATTTAGTTGATCTTATACAAAATTCAACCTCATGACAGATGTGTGCCAATCTAGACAAATTTTTTTGAAATAAATCCTTTCTAACCATCCAATAAAACATTCTAATTTATTTTAGAAAGATGAAACTAATGACGGCAAACAAAATATTATTAAATATTTAATTATACACAAAATAATTGTAAATATCTTTCACTTTTAAAATTCACGTTGTAATATTTAGAGTCATCTTTGAGAACACCCATCAATTACACCTTACGAGCTAGGTATTAGGTTGTATGATAAATTAAGTTTTTATTACAATTTTAAGTTTTTGTAATAAAACTGGTTAAAAGATGTGCTTGGCAACTATTACAAATTTATGTTTTTAAAATGATTTTCTTCTTCTAGAAAAAGAGAGGGTTTTATCTTTTTCTTATCTTGTTGTCCCCCCCAAACTACCCACTCTTTTTGTTATCACATCCCTCCAAACTTGATAATTTTATGTAATTCACATTTTATTTTAGTACAGGTACAAAGATTTATTGTGCAGCGAAACACTCTATTAAAAAGTTTAGGGTTATTAGGGATGACTACTTTAAAACCTCGCTTGGTATGGGGATAACTTGGGGGTAAATGTAGTTTATCCTCTATCCCTCTATTTGTTTTGTAAATAAAATGGGACTTAATTTAGATTAACTTAACATAGTTTATCCCCCCAAAATAAGAATAAAGTGAGAGATAAGTCATTCCCTTTAATGTATAAGATATCTTTGATCCTAAAATATGGTTTAGAAGATTTGATGAAACTCCCTTGCTTCTTTGTTGCCTCTTCCTCCCAAGGGCTATGTGCTCACCAATGACTAGAGCCGCTTCTTCAAGGAGAAGCGACTCGATGCTAGTGATGTTGTGCGATTCGAGAGGCGGTAGGGCTCTCACAACCGCCTCTTCATCGAGGGGAAGTGCCTAGCATCAAATGACAGAGTGAAGGTGATGATCCCGGTGAATCTGGTGAGTGCCTAGCATTTTACTGTCGTCCGCCCATCTTTCCATGGCATTGTAATGCGTCACACGGCTACCAGTGTGCGATGATTTTATCTTAGAGATGACGGATGAGACCATGTGCTGAAGTGCTCCCAACGGTTCTCTGTCGATCCTCGATACTGATCTGCATTATAATGAGGTACGGGACGGATGCGGGTGCGTTCAACGTCGGTGCTAGAGTTGAACAAGAATGAAAGAAATGGGATTCATGTTTATCTTAGGTGAGTAGGTCCAACGAGAGCCCAAGGTCTAGGCAGCGGCACTGGACGGAATCTCCGATGAGGGTTGCAGCATGTGGGGCGAACATGTGAAGAAGAAGGGGTTGCAAGAGATTTTTTTCGACATGATACTCTTTAAAACATGAGTTCGGATCGTCTCAAATATCCAAAGGTGAGAACAACCTCAGTCTCCAAATCAAAAATTACCACAACTCCCAACCACTTAAGTAGCGGTTCAAGGGTGAACTGGTATGAACTGTTATGAATCGAGTTGAACCATAGTATAATCTCTTACAAATTTTGGTTCAATAAGGGTTCATGGTGGTTCCTTATGAACCATCACTTAAATGGTCGAGGATTATAGTTGTTTTTGATTAAAGACTGAGGTTATTTCCTCTTTGGACGTCTGTGATCCGAACTCTAAAAAAATATATTATCAAAACAACACCATTCGGAACACATTTTGCAATTAACACCATTTGGTGAATCATGGTTTCCTTTATTTTTTCAAGTGAAACTGTGAAACCACGTTATAGTTTCACTTTTTAATTTTTTTTTATAATGAAATCAAGAAATCACACGGTCATCTTCGCATCTTAATTAAAAAAGTATATAGAAAAACTTAGTTTAAAAATTAAAGAAAAAATAATTTTATTAAAAAATTGTATCACGTTTTCTCTAAAAAATTAATAAAAATGGAATTTACTTAGAAATAAATAAAATAAAATAAAATAATTTTTATGGTTGAAAATTTTAAAAAACTATAACAATTTCATAGTGGAAAATACTTGTTTTTTTCTTAAATAACGTTGTTTAATTTTTTTTAACAAAATAACACGGTTAGAAAAATATTTGATGACATCACTCTAGAATGAGGTTAGATCACGGTTTCACTTTTTATTTATTTATTACATGATTATGTAAATTATTTTAATTATATAAATATTTTATATTTGGTATATTAAACTGTAATACATTTTGTTGATTGTAATAATACATCTAATGAATATTTATTTATTTTTGATAAAATTATCTTCAAAAATATGTTTATCATACTAAACATAGCATAGGTTATTCTCAATTTTTTTTGCTCAATCAAACATAACTGAGATAATGTTAATCAAATAGATTGGTTTATCTCTATTCCCATCATTTTTCTCGCGATAACAAACTAAGCCTAATGTCATGTTTGGTAACACTATTAGACACTCCTATCACTATTAATTTTAAAATTGATATTGTTAGTAATCACCTTGAGGTGTTTGACTAATAGTATCAATTTTGAAATTTGTAGTGCAAACAACATATGCTACGTAATACAAGTGTCAACTTGTATCAATTTTGATATTGATATTCCATCTTCTAGAAATATCAATATCAATACTGACATAGTATCATTTTTGATACTCTAACCAAACAGGGCATAAGATGCTGCATTAAAAGAATATTGGAGAGTATTAACAACAAGCTATTAATCACTAGCGATCATTATTTGCAATGGATCGGTCAGATTGTCACCAATCTTTATTTATTTGAGAGGTCTTAGTGAAAGCTGTTATTAGAAAATAGTTGTTGGCGGTCAAATACAAATAAGTAAAATATTTTTACGGACCACTCATCTTGGGTAGCCATATTATAAAAAAGATAATAAGTTTAGTTATGTAATTAATTATCTATCTCTCAGTTAGGTACCTATCAATAAACTTCTATTCGCATGTAAATATACATTATTTACTTAATAAGGTAACAATTTAAATATTAACTATATAATAAGGTATATGCATTCTTAAGTATATATGAAGCGTAAGTAATATATACTCAAATTAATATAACATAAGTATAAATGTAAAACGCTTAATTATGTTAAACGTTTACAGTGTTATGGTCATCAAGTGTATATATATTTGTTAAGGATCATGTGAGGTGATCTATTCACATAAGTGCCCAGTCAAATATAATTATCTTCAAAATCGGATAAGTACGTGATTCATGAAAAAATTATTTAATTTCTCAAGGACATACCATTTAGAAGGAATAAAGTATAATAAACGATTACAAAATTAATATATAAATATTTGTCCAAGCAAATTCAGTATAATACGGATGAAACTGTGTACTTACTTTGATATTTAATTAATGGATTTGGTTTGAAGCGTTACTGGTCTGCGGGTGCTCTGCTGAGGCTAGTTGGCGGATTGTTTGTTAGTCAACGGATCGTGTGGGAACAAGAGAAACGATTGCGTGTGTTGTTGACAAAGAGTAATCCAATTTGTGCCTAACTCCAACTCGATGCTTACGCGGGATAGGAGAGGAAGTCTGAAAGCGGATGCAGCAGTAGAAATAGAACACGAAGAAGGAAAGAGGGAGATGTGACGAAAGTTTCGAGTAAACAACAGCTCGCATGGAGTTTAATATTCAGAAAGCGCATTGTTAAGTTTTGAGTTGTATAGCCTTTCGTATCCCTTCAGGGCCTGCGGCGGCGGCGGTCGGCGTCCCGGCGGCGCGCTCCGACGAACGGCGGGGGGGAGCGGCGGTGTTCTGGTGGGTGTGAACAGCGGCGGCGGGCCTGGCCTCTGTCGTCGCCCTCCTCCGCCTGGTCGCGTCGAGACGGCGGGGTCTGAGTCAAACTACGGCGGCCAGGCGGGTGAAACGGGTGGCGCCGGCCCGGCTTCCTCTGCGCGGAACCCTCGCCGGACATCCTCACCCCGGCGGAATCTCTCGCCAGGCTTCCTCGCCCGGCGGCCCCCTCACACGCGGCCTCCCTCCGCGGCGGAACCCTCCCGGCGGACCCCTCCTCTGCGGCAGTCCGGCGGCCCCTTGCTGCAGCTTCCCTCTGCGCGGAACCCCTCGCCCGGCATCCTCGCCTGGCGGCCCCCTCGCACGCAGTTTTCCCTCCCGGCGGTCTCCTTCTGCGGCGGAACACTCCGGCGGAACCCTCCCGCGTAACCTCCTTCCCCGGCGAACAACCGCCCTGAGCGACCTCTTCTCCGGCAGCACCCCCCGGCGGAAACCCTTGCCCGGCGGACCTCTCTGGGGCGGAGGTGTACTCTGGAAGCTTAGACAGCGGCGGTAGTCCGGCGGCCCCCTCTTTGTGTTTTTCGTCTTGCTGTTTTGAGGTCGTTTTAGTCTAGGGAGGGAGCCCTCCCTCCCCATCTCCCTTTTCCAACACTTCGCCTAAAATTTTTTTTAGGCATTTTGTATCTCTTTGTGGTGTTGGAATTGTGGAGTCCGGATTATCTAAGTTTTTCTGATCTTTCTTCTAGTTTGTCGATGTTAGTAGTTTCGCGACCGAGTTATGAATCTGACTCAAAATCTGCTCATTTTAGCGTCTTAGACGCTAAACATCTCTCAAGACCGTTTGTCTGGGCTTTATTCACTCCTGTTTGGAGTGATCTTCCGGTCTTGACACAATCATCAAACTCCTATGAAGGAGTTCTTACTTCTGCCACCCGACCACGTTTGCACTCGTGTGTGTTGGTCATCTCGAGGTGGTTCGGTCATCTCTTGGAAATTTATTTTTCCAAGATAACTCTTTTGTTAACTCGGTCTAGTATTTTCACCGTTGTATCTACTGTTGTCTCTCTGTGGATGTACAAACTCTGTATCTTTCTTAGTTTAATATGAATAGAAGTGGTACTGTTTTTCTTCAAAAAAAAAAAAGAGTTGTATAGCCTTTGCATGTAATCGGATCCCCAATGACTAAAGAAAAATTTCAAAAACCAACATACAATGATCACTTTATAGAAATATATTATTTGAAATGAGTTGATGGCAACTGTTTACCCGAGTAATTCCTAATAATGGGTATTAGTGATGACTTACGGTAAACTCTTGCTACTGTACATGTACTAGTGATGGTTGAATGAAACTATCGCAACTGCATAATTACTAGTGACAACTTCTATCTAGTTGTAGCCATAAGTTTTAATAGCGACGGCCAAAGTGGTTGCAAAATCATAAAAAAATCTAGAAAGTCAGCTTCAAAAGGTCATTATTGATATCTTCAAAAAGCCGTTGTGAATGCCTTTTACCAGCGATCGCTTGACCAACATCTGCTTGTTCGATGATCGGATGTCAGTGGCAAAGTGTCGAAGACGTTGCCAATTATCCTTTGGTTTTAAAAGACCCACATCCCCCATTTCACTCCCTCTTTCTCATCTTCTTCTTTTACTTCTTTTGCTCTCGCTCACACTCATGAAAGCCTCCACCACTATAGCTTGCCACCGCTGCCATCATAGGTGTTAGTTGTTGTGGCGGCCAACGGTCTCTGCCATGCTTGCATATCTTATGCCCTGTTTGGTAACACTATTAGGTACCTTTATCACTATCAATTTTAAAATTGATGTTGATAGGAACCATTAAAAGGTGTTTGGTTAATTGTATCAATTTTAAAATTTGTAGTGCAAACAAAGTATATTATGTAATACAGGTGTCAACTTGTATTACTTTTGATATTGAAACTCCAACATTTGAAAATATTAATATCAATATTGATATAGTACCAAAAATGAAACTCTAACCAAACATAGCATTAGACTGCTCTCTGGCGACAACTTTTGACCTAAATCTCCAAAGCCACTAGAGTTCCTACCATTGGTCGCCACCACTATCACCATTGCAAGAAACCTTTCCTCTCTAGGTTTGAATAAGCTCTAGTTCTTTTTAGGATTGTTTAAATATGTGTATTACAAGATTTATTCGGTGTTTCCTTGTAAGATCTAGGGTTTATTTGAAAAGAAAGATTATCGTCATTTTAATATTTGTTAATATTGTTTTACATGTGAGTTTGTAAAAATTTGTTTAAATGCTAATTAACTTTGCTTTCATACATGTGTTTGGTGTTTATTGATTGCATATTGAATTTGTTTGAATTTTAAAAATTCGATTTTTTTATTTTAAAACTTTGCCATTTTTAGTAAAATATTTAATAATACGAAATTAAGAATTTAAAACATTAAGAGTTATATTATAAACATGATATATTAATTTCTAAGAATTACGGTGATTGGTTTGACGACGACTGAGAGAACTAATGCCAATAGTTATATTAGCCATGACTTGTAGTATCCTTCTTAAATGAAGAGAAATTAGCAATGACTATTAAGCCATCACCGGTAAGTATGCTCATGATGGCTTAGAAGTCATTGCTAGTAACGCCTTAGTGAAGCCTTGTTAGCTATTGTAAGTAACACTTAACGGTGATGGCTTTTGACAAGCCATCACAAATAACATTGGTGATAGAGTTACTCAAGACAAGCTTGTGATAACTTTGAAGCCATCGTATAAAATGATTGTCAATAATTTTTATCTTGTTGTTGGTGATGACTTGTTGGCCATGGCTTGAAGCTGTCACTATTAAGCTTTTTTCTAGTAGTGTATACAATTGTAGCTCTTTAAAACTCCCCCTTAAATTGAAAGAATAGAAACTAATTCTTTTATTGATTTGTATACAAGTCTACATGTTGTTTAGTGGTTGGAATGTACCTCGTGCACATTTTGGTATACTGTAGTTTCTCTCTTATCCATGTGACAATCAGACAATCAAGTTCATTATGTGCAACTCGCTAGTGTGTCTCTCTTGGGCTTGTCATGAAATAGCTTAGAACATTAATAACCTAATTTATATTAGGTTAGGTTACAATCAAGTAGATCAATTTTCTTACTAAACTCCTATAGGATGAAGGATCTTTTAATAGTGGTGAATATGTGATATGTAGTGTATGTTTAGCTTCTAATGGAATAGAGATAGGCTTTGTAGTTGATAATCCGGTGTCTTGAAAAATAGAGTGTGTATTTGCATTGGTTTAGATACATACTAGAATATGAACACATAACATCTTAGCCCTTATTGTCTTTTGAATGGATGGTGGGGATGGTGGGGGTGAAGAAAATAGATATAAGCCATTGGATCATATTTTTAATGTGCGGTTCATATTGATTCTTTGGGTGTAATATTTACCCACATTGGTGAGTTCATAGGTAGTTAGTAGGGATTGCTAGATTTACCTATGGACCCATCATTCAGTTGGTATAAAGAATAAATAAAAGCTATTTTTGACAACTGATTCTTACCAATGAGTAGTGTTTAGTAGACAAAAGTCTATTTTTTTTGTAGTGCAGGTTAGCTTTCAAACAAAATCCCTAAGCAAGTTGGTCGATAATTGCTTCATTTTGAAAATCATTTTTGGATGTTTAAGACAGATCCTTTACCTAATGTAAAATACTCTTCTAAATAAAATTATTATTTTATTATTTAAACATTGTTACTAGGCTAATAAATGGAAATATTTGTGCCGGTAAAATATATTATGATAATCATTTTTAATATATAAAAATTTATATTTTTATATATAGAAATATTGTACAATTAAAACTTAAACTAAATAAAATTTTTCATAAAATCTTTTGCATGGGTTCTAACACTAGCTGATTTCCATGTTCTATAACTTGATGATTAAACAATAAAAGAAAGTAAAAGGAAATTGTAAAATAAATCTTCAATTGGTCTTTGTTTATAGGAGAATGCGTAGACTGCATGTGAATTACGTTTGGTAGCAACAATATCTTACTTGACCTTACTTCTTGTGCATGAAGTTACTCTCATATAGCTAACTTCTGTAAGTCTTGAGAAACTTTCAAGCCATCTTTATTCTTTCTTTCAATTGATAGAAAAGTGCCTACTATACTTTCACATACATCACATCTAAGTTGTGGCAAAGTAACAAAGATTTCTTATGTGACACCCTAACGAAAATACTCACTTTCCTCTACTCTAGATACTTGTTCTCATCCCTCTTCTTACTTTCTTTCTTCCTATTACCTTTCTTTTTTTGTGCTCTTTTGCAACATGTGAATTAAAATATTCTAACTGATGTTAGATTTTATGTCCAGATAATGTCAAAGGTTTGTCACCCCACTCGTCATGTCCACCAAATTGTTTACTAATCTTTAAAAATTTATTGTTGTTTCTTAGCCATCTCCGATGATCAATGTAACAAAATTTTCTATTAGAATCTAACTAAGTTGAATATGTGCTCTTATTATAGGTAAGACAAGTTAATCGACCTTTTGTACTCCAACTTGACATGTATGTTTTGTTGGAAAGTCAATAATAGTTTATTATAGTGCTACATGTAGATGAAATTCCTCATGTTTAGTAGCATCAAAGGTATCAAAACTATGTTAGAGAATGCCATGTTCTTTTTTGAGTGGTTTCAAAAAGCATTGACATTGTTACCAAGAACTTTTAGACTAGAGATAAGAAGTTAACAAAATATTAGTACTCTTTGTGCACTCCCAAGATGATAAGTTATAAGGCACAATTAACATTGGTAATGTACTTTGAGTCGTATTCATGCTTTCATATGGGTGGAACCCATCACTTGCTAATCCAAGGCGCATGTTATGAGTTTCTAACACAAAATCATCAATAGCATATAATGTTTTCCAACATGGAGAAATAGCAAGATGTCTTAGCATACCATCCTCTTCATGTGCTTCTCCATACCATCTAATGTTAATAGAAGTCTTTGAGCAAGTGAATAATCTCTTTAACCATGGAATGAAGAGAAAATGAGAAAATGATGAAGAAGCTTTCAGGGTAGTCTTTCCTTTTTCACTACATTACTTGAACTGTAAGATTTTCACAGTGACTCTCTACATTTGGAACATGATTTAGACTTGTCATTTTCTTTCTAATGTAATATACAATTATTTAGACATGCATCTATCTTGTTATAGCCATACCCTAACTTGTTAAGCATCTTCTTGATATCTTAAAACAATGATGATTTAATGACCCATTTAGGAGCATATTGTTCAATAACTTCAAAAAAATATTGAAATACTTATTTCTTATTCTATTCATATATTTAATACTAATCAACTGAATAAGAAATGAATGTTTGTTGATTTTTTTTACATCTAAGATAAACCAGTTGGTTAACATCATTTAACAAGTCAAATTTTTTTTTGAGAATCTTAATCATGTGTTGCTTTATCACTAGACATAGCAACGACATCAACTAACATTTGATGCATAATTGAATCATGTTGTCTTTCTTCCAACTTAAGATGACTTGATTTTTCACCATAAAATTTTGAAACTTGTTTGTCTTTTATGAAACCGTCAATACAGAGGTGTTGTCTAGCAATATCCTTTTCACATTTATTCAAATATATGCATTTCACATTTAGACAACTAATCTTATGATTGGGTGATAAATTTGCATATGCAAAGTTTAGAAAATTGTCAACACCATCACAGTAACTAACCTCATTTTTTAGGCAAATCCATCCAACTCCAATCCAAAGCACTATAAAGTAAAACATGGATATTAAATAAAATATAGTTCGACATATGATAGAAACTATCAAACCATTGAGATGTAAACAAAAATTTTACTAAATAATAAATAAATCAAAAAGAAGGAATATCAGATCTAGACGATATGTGCATAGGATATGTGGATATGATTTTTATGATGTGATTTCATAAAAAATATTAATTGTGAAAATTTTTATAAAACTTTCAAAGCAACATGAAAATAATGTATGAAATATAAAAAAGGTCACATATGAATGCATTTCTAAAGATAGGTACTAACTACACAAGGAGAACAACTATACACATTGTCTTGGTGCTTATACAAACTAAAATTATGGTTTTCAAGGCAAAAGACACTATTTTAAGTCAACGAGAGAAAAAATTGCTTTCTAGATTGCATGAAGCTTTATGATTATGTTTACTATAATATCTATTCTATTGTTCTTTGGTTGGGTATGGGAATTTTTATGTTGTTTCAATGAGGTATTGGATCTTAAGGAACCTCTATCTCTTGAACAACTGGAGGATGTGCTAATAAATCCTTGGCCTACTTGTTTAAATTTTCTTGAAATGATTCTGTTATCATGCTTAATGAATATGCTCCCTCACTGGTTGGGAAAACTACTCTTGTGTTCATTCAAGTCGAAATAGGCTTGATAAGAAAGATTCTCTAGCCAAAGTGGAGTTAAAGATTATCTTAGAGCGTTGACTAAGTTATACGCATCTCATCTACTTGCAAAGGCTGATAGAAAATTTTATAATGTTTAGGAAAAGGAAAATGTTGTTTGCTTAGTGAACTTAAAGATTTCTAATGTTATTGAGCCATGTAAGGTAGAACTAATGCCCGTTGGCTCGGGCCTTCCTTAGTGGGTGCAACTTTTGGAGCCTATGCAGAAGATTCCAACCAATGTGGGAACTAGGATTAGAAAATGCATCTATGATCCCTAAAAAAGGATGCACTTGAGTGGGAAAGAAAAATTTTAGAACATTCAAATTAGCAAGAAAGTTTATAAGGGAAATGTATTAGAACCAACTTAGGAAATCTTGTCAGTGGAAGTTTCTTTTGTACAATTTTTTTTTTTTTTGTTTTTTGATAACTTGTCTGATATCTTTATGACACTTATAGGCCTAAAATATAATAATATGTATAAGAGGAGTTTATAAAAAATGTGAAGATTAAAATGGTATAAAAAAGAAAAGACAAGAATATTTTCATGAAACCCGTAACAAAATAATAGACCTTGGTTAATTATCTCTTTTTTATTTTAAACATTATGGCTTGTAACTAACACAATTTGCATAGTTTCATACAAAGCAGTATCACATATACCTTTTTGTTTTGCATTGTTCTGTATACTCTACTAAATTTAAGGCTTCTAACATTTTTAAAAAATATGAAATGCTCAATGGAATCTATCATTTTCAATTTTATTGGATCATCTTTTGAGAAATGGTAGTTTCAAGTTTCTATTCATCTATTTCTTTTTTGTTTTACCACTAACAACACTAAAGTTGTGCATAATCTAGCTTTATGTAATCCAATCTTCTAATGGTTGTTGACTCATGAGAACCAAAGCTTCTATTTCAAGTTATGTATACAAATATTTTTTTTATAGAAGGTACTTACAGTATGTCAGTATTTCATAAAACTGTTTCAAAATAAGCACTATACTATCTTTTAATTCACATATGGTAGAAATTTTTTTCTATGTGGTTTGAAAGTACTTAAGCTCTTTTGCTATAAACTAGGAGGTCTTTGATTACTAACTGTGAGGATTGTTCAAGCAATGATATGTCATGCCCTGTATTTCCTAACAAGCACAGTAGAATTAATTCGATGATGAGACTGAGGAATTCACCCCTCAACTACGTCAGTTTGGAAAAATTTAAAATTATAATAGGTCCCATTTCATTAATCAAATGATTCTAATCAAAAATAAATCTTACATTGCTAAAATCTAAATAATTTAAATACCAGAATCAAAGAAGTAACCAACTAACTTCTCAGACCTCCAATTGCCACTATGCTTCTATTGTGCTAATCCTACAATCCTAAAAAATATTAAAATATTTGGAATGAGTCACACTGTAAGGAATCATCCATTAAAATTTGGTGCAGCAGAAGCGACGATTCCTATGGGTTCCTTTAGAATCTGTCTCAATCAGAACCGAACGGCGAAAATCGAAAACCGATCAAATCGGGTTCGAATATACCTGATAGGGATTCATATAATCTCATGGAGAGGAAGGAGATGAACTTATTAAGCTATTCAAATCATTCAAGTGTTCGGTCTCTAGCAGTATCCACACGAACTTCATCCACAGCAGGTTCTCCCTTCGCGCCGGCCTCGAGAACTCTTCCCGAACAGAGCTCCATCGACCATGGACACCTTCTAGAGAGGAGGGGGTAGGGAGGAGGCTAGGGACGTGGTTTTCACTCTTATCTTGATTGGGTTTGGCTGAAACCATTATTATTTATAGAGAATTTTAGAACTTTTCATAAAAACCCAAAATCTCCATAAATTACGCCATTGCCCCTGTACTTGTGGATAAGTCCTTTTTGTGTGACCCACTAGGCCCAATAGCCTATTTGGTTGAGGCCTAAATAAAATAGAACAATTCTATTTAATTTAATTAAATCCGTTATCCGATAATAGATTAATCGGCCTACCGATTATGAAAGGTACAAGTCACATCCCATGATCCCAAATGGCTATGGGGATAATCTCATCTTCATTGAGCCTTTCCATCATCAGTTATCGCATGGATATAAATCCTCATCCATCCAATGTCCCAGTTGGAAAGGAGTACGGCATCGACTGTCAACTCCTTAGTGTACCAACTCTATAGGATCTTGTACTCGGAATTGGATCAATTGAAAAACTCCTTTTCCAATTATTCTATCTACCCTGGCCAGGGATTTAGAGTACTATCCAATAGGACATTCACTCTCACTTACCGAGAGTGGATGATCCCTTATTGTCGGCTCAATTGCATCCATCGGGTTTTCCTTGTGCCCGATCCATCGCTATACTGGACCATCTATATGGTGATCCATAAGACAATGGTCAAAGCACAAGTTCCACCCAACAAGGTGATAGAAATGTATGCCCTACAAGCCAATCATATGTGATATGATTTTACATTTCTTGTAATATCTTATTCAGTATAAATGGCATAATCTTCATTACTTGCACTGTCTAGATGCGTCTATCGTAATGAAGTCCTAGGTTGTATGCAATGATGATTGAATCATGATGAGATCATGATAATGAGATCAATCATCTAGAAGCATGTACCCTAAATGTTCTTAGTCGTAGGATCCTTGAGACAAGACATCATTGATCCGGTAAGACTAGTGTATATGATATCTTCTCATATGATGATGATGGCCGATCTCATTGGTCATCACTATGGGGACACTAAGATATATGTACGGGTGCTCATTAGAGTAATGAATTTACTGAACTGATCATTATAGAATCCCTAAACAGTACCTTACTAAACTATCGATTAGGGTATTCTATCATCACAATTACACGGTTGGATCTATGACCTGAGTCGCCAAAGATGTCTTGCCGGGCGTACCATGTACTTTGACTATTGACTTATGGATCACTTAGTATTGTGGTCCTGTATAGTTAATGGATTGGGTATATGGGAAACCCGGTGGAGGCAATTGAGCGGACAATAAGGGATCGTCCACTCTCGGTAGGAGAGAGAGAATGTCCTATGGATAGTACTCTAAATCCTTGGCCAAGGTAGATAGGATAATTGGAAAAAGAGTTTTCCAATTGATCCAATTACGGGTACAAGATTCCATAGTGTCGGTATATTTAGGAGTTGACAGTCAATGCCGTACTCCTATCCGACCGGGACATTGGATGGACGAAGTTTTATATCCGTGTGGTAACTGATGATGGAAAGGCTCTTTGGAGAAGAGTTTATCCCCGAAGCCGTTTGGGATCATAGGATGTGGCTTGTACCCTTTATGATCGGTAGGCCGTTAAATCTATTATGAGATAATAGATTTAATTTAAAAGAAGTTGTTCTTTTAAATTAGGCCTCAACCAAATGGGCTATTGGGCCTAGTAGGTCACACACATAAGGGCTAATCCATAAGTTTGGGGGCAAGGGTGTAAATATAGAGAAAGGAGGGGCTTTTGTGAAAAACTCCAAATTATATATATAATAGCGAATTGAGCATGAGCCCCACAAGCCAAGGCTGCAAAATTCATCCCTACCTCTCTCCTTCACGTTTTCCCATGCTGGAGGCCGTCGAGAGTTGATGGGACTTCATCCGGGGCGAGTCGGAAGGTCCGACGCGAAGGAGAACCTGACTATGGAGGCGGCTCGTGTGGATACGACTAGAGGCCGCACACTTGAGTGGCTGAACGAGCGTGAGAACGCTCGATCTTCTCCGATCTTTAGGGATTATTTGAATCCCACAAAGGTACGTATTCGAAATCGTTTCGTATACCGGTTTATCGACGTTGTTCGGTTTCGATCGAGACCAAGACACTGATATACATGGAATCGAATTATTCCGCTGCGCCAATCTGATTGGACCGATTCCCAACACAAGGCATCTTTGGTGACTCAGGTTAAAGGTCCAACCATGCAACCGTGATGATAGAAAACCCTAATAGACAGTTCGATAAGATACCATTTAGGATTTCTAATTCGGTCAGTTCAGTGAACTCATTCAATTAATGAGAACTTGTATGTGTATCTCAGTGTCTCCACACTAATGACCAATGAGATCGGTCATCCTCATCACATGAGAAGACATCACATACACTAGTCTATCCGGATCCTTGATGTCCCGTCTCAAGTATCCTATGACTAGGAACATTTAGATCAAATACCTCTAGATGATCAATCTCATTATCATGATCTCATCATGATTTAATCATCATTGTATTTGATCAAGGACTTCATTATGATATTCGCATCTAATAAGAGCTTATAATGAAGATTTGCCTAATTAATTGAATGAGATATTTCTAGAAATGTCGAATCATATCATATATGATTGGCTTGTAGGGCATACATTTTTATCACACACTACCTTAGTAGGACTTATACCAGACTATTCTATTATTCTAGTCGACCTAAATACTAATAAACAATTCATGGTTCAATTATTTAATTAATAATTCATGGTTCAATTATTGAACAATAAACAATTCATGGTCAACCTAAAAATTAGATTATAACATAATTATTAAACTAATTATCATGGTTTAATTATTTAATTGGAGTCATTCTAAAATCAATTAACAATTCAACCTGACTCTACATGTACTAAACTAATGACTTAACCAACTAATCTACTCTATATGTCCATGCAACCTGTACCTACATGTGCCTATTATACATAACTTAATACTATTTTATTCCATATGTCTGAGTAGATTATATGCTATACTTGACAATCCTCACTCTAGCTCTAAATATATATAGGAAGTACCATATAGTAAGCTAAATCCCATAGTACATGTAGGCAGGGACATACTTAGGATAAACTGCAGTATTTAGGATCGAATGATGCACCGTATTGATCTATTCTCCATTACCCACATGCTACTATCGTAGACTGAATGAGCAAATGTTCCATCATATGTATCATATCATCAACATTTCACATGTAAAAGCCATATAATAACTTAGACAATATCAATTCAATCAAACCAGATATGCACAATTACTAAATCCAATATGCAAATTTAATAAACTAGATTTACAGAATACCAAACTATGCAGACCATACAATTAATGCACAAATTCACACAATAGACCTAATCAAGAATAATATGCATCATAATTAGACATGCTAAACTTCAATTAATTATGATTTGACATCAATTCACAAAATGATGCATATTACCTGATCATGTGGCTATTAATATTAATTAATCATATTCTATAATTACAAGCAATTCTAATTTCATTTCAATTAAACATTTAATGATTTAAGATTAAACATAACATAAATCAGGTATAATTATGATTATAATGTTAAAATCTAAATAATTTAAATACTAGAATCAAAGAAGTAACTAACTAACTTCTTAGACTTCCAATTGCCACTATGCTTTTGCTGCGCTGATCCTGTAATCTTGAAAAATATTAAAACATTTGGAATGAGTCATAATGACTCAGTAAGACTTATACCCGACTTTCTTAATATTCCAATCAACCTAAATGATAATAATATACAATACAACTAGCAAATAAGATTATAACATATTTATTAAACTAATTATCATGGTTCAATTATTTAATTGGAGTCATTCTAAAATCAATTAACAATTCAACTTGACTCTACATGTACTAAACTAATGACTTAACCAATTGATCTATTCTATATGTCCATGCAACCTGGACCTACATGTGCCCACTATACATAACTTAATACCATTTTATTCTATATGTCTGAGTAGATTATATGCTATACTTGACAATCCTCACTCCAGCTCTAAATATATATAAGAAGTACCATATAGTAAGCTAAATCCCATAGTACATGTAGGCAGGGACGCACTTAGGATAAACTGCAGTATCTAGGATCGAATGATGCACTGTATTGATCTATTCTCCGTTGCCCACAGGTTACTATCGTAGGCTGGACGAGCAAATGTTCCATCACATGCATTATAGCATTAACAACATTTCACAAGTAAAAGCCATATAATAACTCAGACAATATCCCTTTTAAAAAAGCTTAGACAATACCAATTCAAACAAACCAGAAATACACAATTACTGAATCTAATTTTCAAATTTACTAAACCAAATTTACAGAATACCAAACTATGCAGACCACTCAATTAATGCACAAATTCATGCAATAGACCCAATCAGGAACAATATGCATCATAATTAGGCATGCTAAACTTGAATTAATTATGATTTAATATCAATTCAGAAAATGATACATATTACATGATCATGCAACTACTAATATTAAATAACCATATTCAATAATTTCAAGCAATTCCAATTTCATTCCAATTAAACATTTAATGACTTAAGATTATACATAACATATATCGGATATAATTATGATTGTAAGAGGTCATAATTTAATTTTCATAGATTAATACATGCAATACAATTAATCACTACATCAAATCTAATGTAATGATTACTAAACAATAATTAACAAACTTGACATCTAACTAATGCAAGTCATGAAAATGAATGAAACTATAGATGAATGGCATGATTGACATTTAAATAATCCCATGCAGACTATTAAATAACTCAACTAACCTTTATTCACAATTTTCTAACTGATAATCTAATAAACATGTTTTAACACATTAATTAAAATATTAGGATGCTAAAGAAAATTGGGAAGCCTACCTCGATAGGGTCAGTGATTATTTAAAACCCGAAAAGTCCCAATTGCATTAATCACGGGTCTGCCAAGACTATGACGAAACTGGGATATCTTGGAGCCCTGTTAGCATTAAGAAAAGTAAAATAAGTAGTTAAGTGATAAAAGTGAGAGAGATGCGTAAGGGAGAGAGAGTGTGAGAGAGAGATAGAGAGATAAACGGGAGAAAGTGTGAGAGAGAGAGTGGCAGACAAAGGGGGGAAGAGGGCGTGGTGCACAGGTGCACTAGTTGTTTAATATTAGGCTTCGAGTGGCTATATATATCCTTTTTGTGGATGTGTTGTAACCAAATTTTTGTAATATGTATTTGGATTTGTGAAACGGTTTTGGTTAGCAACTTTTAGAGTTTTGTGGTTAAAAAGGAATGACAGGTTGTTTTCCTACCATGGATTTATTAATTTAAACCCCATTGTCTCGTCCTCAGATTGCCGTTGTTTCCGCTGCGCGTTTTTGTTGTTGTTAAATCCAGGGTCATGACAGCAGTTGGTATCAAAGCATTTAATTCATAGAATTGTCAGTGAAAAACCATTATTACCTCATTCTTAGCTTCTTTGAGGATATGGCAATGACTTCCATAGGAAAGCCAAATGGAGAAACCTGGAATATAAAAATAAACATAAATCATAATGAATAGTGGGACCTAACTCCACAACACATACAAATAGAAAATTACTTCTGGGAAGAAAGTGTCATGCTTATAGAACACAAATACAACTACCCATGCTTGTAGTTGTTGGCGACAAGCACGCTTCTAGGATAAGCATAGCACGTTTCCAATAAACATAGAAGGTAGATAGATTCAATCTTAAACAAATAGCAAACTAACCTTTTGATTGTCTACTCTGCCAGTTGCATGGCTATTGTCAAAATCTCCAGGTACTACTATATAGGCAAAGAGAGAAGGGAGGAATGAGAGGTCTTTCACAGAGACCAACAAATATACATTGTTGAAGAAGGAGCATTGGAGAAGAGGTAGGATGTTAGAGAAGGAGTTGTCAAGTGTGTTCATAGTGATGGGTTTTGAGCTGAAGAAACAATGGGGTGTCAAGGATTTGTAGAGACCACTGTATAATAAGGACATTGTTGACCATTTGGAAAAGTGGGGTTTTGAGCAAAAAAGAGGAGTTTTGGGTAGAAGAGGGGTTTCGAGCTATAAAAGAACTCCTTGGGCATTGGCCATTTGTAGACCATGGAGAAGGAGCACCAGAGGCAATGGAGGAGGAGGCAACGGAGGTGATGGAGAGAGGAGGTGACAAAAAGAGGAAGAGGCAATAGAGCATTCTCAATAGTAGGGGAGGGGACATGGGTTTCTCATGTGTCAGAGGGTTCTCATATGGATTATCATTTAGGGTTGTATGAGATAGAGGGTGAGAGAGGAGTGCCGAAAAAGGGGGTTTAGGGAACCTCAACATTAGGGTCGATCTCAGCCCTTAATTTGTTAAGAATTGATGGTGGGTAAGACTTCATTGATTTTGACATATCAGGCATCGCCCTCTTGAGGTGCCTATTAGATAAGTTAAGAACTTAGTATTACCAATGTTGAAGCGATGAAGAGATAGACCCAAGTTAACTTGACATAGACGTATCTAGTGTGACTTGAATGAAGTAGGTATAAGAGAAAAGTTAGCGGAAGATCATGGTGAATAGAAAAGATGAATCCATATAGCTGACCTCAATTATTTGGGACTAAGGCTTTTAGTTTTAGTTTGAGTTTAGACAGTGGGGATGATGGGGAGAAGAGGATAGATATAAACCATTGAATCATTTTTAATGGGGGGTTACATATTGATTCTTTGGTGTAATATTTACCTACATTCGTTAATTCATAGGTAGTTCGTAGGAATTGATAGATGTACCTACGGACCTTTGATTCAATAGGTATGGGAGATAAGTAAAGGTTATTTTTTTCGACTAATTCTTCCCAACGACAGTGTTTTGATACACAAAAGTCTATTATCTTGTAGTGCAAGTCGGTTTCATGGTAAAATCCCATGGCAAGTTGGTAGTTAGTTGTCTCATTTTAAAAATTATTTTCGGATGTATAAGACAGATCCTTTACCTCATGTTAAATACTTATTTTAATAAAATTATTATTTTAGTATTTAAAATATTATTACTGGGCCAAAAATTGAAAATATTTATGTTAATAAAATATATTATGATAATTATTTTTAATACATAAACATATAGACTTTTACATATAGAAATATTGTACCATTAAAACTTAAACTAAATGATTGCTATTCGCAAAATCTTTTGCAAGGCTTCTAACACTAGCTACTTTTCATGTTTTACGGTCTGATGATTAAACAATTAAGAGAAGTAAAAAGAAATTGTGAAATAAATATTCTTTTTTTAAAAAGACAAATGAAATAAATATTCAATCGGTCTTGAGAATGCGCACTGGATAGATTGAGATACATTGTGCCATTTCATATGGATTATTAAGTACTTGGATCATCACAAGAACCCGTACACTCTTAAACACATAAAATAGTGGGGACATAAGTTTAGATCTAATTAAATTGCATATTTAGCTCAAAATTTTGTTAGTTTATTATTAAAAGAGTTCTTCTTGTGTGGTATACAAGAACCAAAATATTAATTAAGAAATTAAATATAGAGTGTTATATATTATGAAAGAATAAAAGAAAAATTAATTCTCGATCCATTTACCAATATGTGTTTCATCCCTAATCCGCTACCCACATTTCTTTCACCTGTAGTCGGTTCGTGAAAGATATCTTATGCCCTGTTTGGTTAGAGTTTTATTTTTAAAACTATATCAATATTGATATTAATATTTTTAAATGTTGGAGTATCAATATCAAAAGTAATACAAGTTGACACTCGTATTACATAATATGTTTTGTTTGCACTTAAATTTTTAAAATTGATACACTGAACCAAACACCTCTTAATGGTTCCTATCAATATCAATTTCAAAATTGATAGTGATAGAGGTATCTAATGGTCCGTTTGGTTAGAGTTTCAAATTCGATACTATATCAATATTGATATTGATAATTTTAAAAGTTGGAGTATCAATATCAAAATTGATACAAGTTGACACTTGTATTACAAAATGTGCTTTGTTTTTACTATCAATTTCAAAATTGATACTATTAACCAAACACTTCTTAGTGATTACGAGGAATATCAATTTTAAAATTGATAGTGATAGATGTGTCAAATAGTGTTACCAAACAGGGCCTAATAGTGTTACCAAACAGGGCGTTAACATACCATCCGTTCTGGCTACATTCGGTGAGATGAATTTTTAAAATGTCAAGAGTACCCTTTAGCCAAAGAAACCCTTCTGTCACATCCAACCGTGGATTCTCTTCCTCCTCCTACGAAGAAAACTAAGCAGATGATGACAGTCAAATATTCTCCAATGTCAAAGTCAACTCCGCGACATAAATACTTATGTCAAATTATTTATTACATTAACATTTATAACACATTAAATATAACTTATTCATAATTTAAGAATATCAGTATATTCAGACATAAAACTATTACAGCTAATTTAAATACATATTTAAATAAAATAAAAATTATAAATAAATTTTTTTATTATATTAATTGTATCTGATTATTATGGCTAAAACATATTTATTAGGTAACTACAAAATATTAACACATTTGAAATACAAATTACTAACTTTTATTTATAAAAATTTAAATATAATCTATTTATTTTATGTTGTTAATTTTATTCTATTTAAAATTATAAATACCAATAGATTTTTAAAAAGGTTATTAATCTGATTTATATCGATATGTTATTTAGCTATGAGTTATTCTAATATTATTATATTTATTATATCATGTTAATTGAATATGATTTATAACTAAAAAATATTATTAATATATTTATAAAATATAAAATTTAAATACATTGATTATGTCACAAAATATCATTATGTTTGTAGAAAATTTATTAATTCTTATTTTTATTAATAGTTAAATTTAATCTGACAAATTAATCAGTAAGAATAGAAAATTAAATATTCTTGGTTAATTTCGCCTTTAGTACTACCAAATATCAATATATTTGGAGCAAAAAATTCTTACATTTGACTTATATCAAGATTTAAATATAACATAAATAATAATTTTTATTTTCTTTTTTTCATATTTTTAAAGAGAGACTTATATTTCATCAAATATCATGATCAAATTCTTATGTTTTTAAATACTTGATTAAATATTTATTAATTTAAATTGAATTGGTTTGATGAATCCATTTATCTATATTATAAAAAATTTAGATTTTTGAATATTTTAATATATAATCTATTTTATCAAACCAATAAGGAGAAATCAGCCTCAAAGTAGGATGTAACATTAAATTAAGAAAAACAGAAGCCGTGATTAATTTAAATGCTAGGGCAAGAACGGTATTTCATCTAATCTTTAATGTCTCTCCCTTAATTACCTTTATTTTTGGAACGAGCATGTAGAAAATTGTTGAAGTCGGATCTCTTGTTAAAGTGAATTTATGACTGGAGCTATTGTTAAAGCATGTCCGTTGAAACAGACTGGTTGTGAATTTCTCCTAGAATTAAATGAATATAGATGTAAAAAAAGGTGGAAGGACAAGAGACAGATTTTCAATTGTTTTGAAGGCCTAGCGATCAATCATTTAATAGATAAATAACTAGTAGATAAGAAATTTAATCTCTAATAATTTTTCAAAATATGATAAATATTTTTTTGCTTCTCGCAGTCATCTTGATCAGATTATATGGTCGCAGATACAATTTTTGTAGGCAAAAAAAAGATAGTTAAATAAGGTCAACATTGCTAGCTAACAAATTCAAATAAGAAGAGCACTTATTTTGAAATTGGCTCTCATTCCTATTGTATGGTACGAGGAACAAGAGGAGACGAAGGGGCAAGCTGTGACACACGGTGACGTGAGGAGTCAGGAGAGTCGACTGGGGGTGGTGTCGAGTGTGTTGAGTCTAGTCTAAGGGTGGCCGCCGGCATACGCGGATCCGGAGCCAGAACCGGATCCTGATCCTGATCCAGAGCCTCCAGGACCCCCTTGCCCACCGCCGCCACCACCGCCGCTTCCACGCGCGCTAGCGCTACCTCCGTTACCGTACCATGGACCGTAGGAGGAAGCGGAACCAGAGCCGGAGCCACCTCCAGATCCGTAGCCGGATCCTCCATTCGATCCTCCGCCGCCACCGCCGCCACCGCCGCCCCCACCTTGTCCGCTCGCATAGGCAGAGCCACCACCGTAGGGTCCCCCGTAGTTTCCAGCCGAAGCTGATCCACTTCCCGACCCGGATCCACTGCCGTAGCCACTACCGCCGGGGCCACTTTGTCCACCGCCACCGCCACCTCCACCTCCGCTAGCACTGACGCCGCTTCTCCCTCCGTAACTAGAGGCTGAAGCTGAACCAGAGCCACTTCCGTAACCAGAGCCGGATCCTCCGTTGGAGCCGCCCCCGCCTCCACCTCCACCACCGCTGGCCTGGGCGGAAGATGATTGCAGGAGGATCCTGGAAGCAGAGGAGAGACCAAGGCAGAGCAGGAGCAGGAAACCCACCGCCACAATCTTGGGACGCGCCATGTCTGGAAAGAAAGAGGAGAAGCTTGTTCGGTCCATTGGATGCGAGTAGAAATGCAGAGGGGGCAGGTGTATTTATAGGAAGCCTTCACGCAATACCGACGACTGACGACGCAGATTTGGATTGCGGCTGCACCGTCGACGGCACCCGTTTTGGGCACAAATCAACGCGCATCCCTCAGATTACTTGTTGTCAACCGGACTCATAACCATTTTCTCTCGTTCCCACGCGATCCTACGACGTAGATTTGGATTGCGGCTGCATCGTCGACGGCACCCGTTTTGGGCACAAATCAACGCGCATCCCTCAGATTACTTGTTGTCAACCTGACTCAACCATTTTCTCCCGTTCCCACACGATCCTACGACGAACTAGCACTAGTTCTACACTAACTCGCCTCAGAACCAGCAGATTGGGTCCTTTTACGACCCCCAAGCCAAAACTGGGAATTTGTTTAGGAATATATTTATTTGTCTTTTCTAATCCATCGAAAATATTTGTTATGTCATATATATTTTTAAATCTTATGCTGTAGTTTTATGTTTGGTTCGTAATTGTATTGGACATCACTAGCATTACTAATGTTGAAATGGGTAGTGATAAAATTTTTAAAAAAATGTGAATAGAGGTTTGTCTATCAAAATCAATATTGAAACTAAGTGCATTTTTTTAAATTATACACTTTCTTACGTATTTTTTCATCAAATGATGACTGTACAGGTGCCTGCCATGATGTCATTGATATCGTAACGTAAAAAGAGTTATCATATATCTCAACCCACCATTAGATCAAAAGATATAATATTTTCAACTACATATGATAACGTAGCCGCATAGGACATAGGTAATGGGGGTGTTTGGTTGCATTATAATTTTTTGTACATTTTCATGATAAAAAATTGTATTAAAATAAAAAGTGAACCAACTCATGACATAAAATTATCATGTTTGGAGGGATGTGATTACAAAAAAGAGTAACTACCACACATGACCAAACAAAGTGGGGGACCACAAGAAAAAAGAAAGAGGTGAGACCCTCTTTTTTTGTATAAGAAGAAAATCACTTTTAAAACATAAAATTGTCATGGTTACCAAACACCTCTTTTAACAAATTTTCTTACAATTTTTAAAAATTAAAATAAAAACCTTCATTATCATTCAACCAAACGCCCCATAAGGGTGTAAACGAACCAATGCACTCTATCAAGTAACTTGATATTTGACTCTATAAAAATTCTACGTGACTCGTTTATTAAGTTAAATAAATAAGTTTGAACAAAACAAAGTTTGCTTCACAAATGAGCCGAGTCTGAACATACTCCTCCTCTCGATTAACTTGTGAACAACCTGTTTAAATATTCGATTAACTCTCATCTCGCCCTCTGTCGTGCATCGAGCACCACCTCTTCTCTCTTGCCTTTGCCGCCTCCACGTCCCTTCATTGACCACCTATCTGCCTCGCCAACATCATCGCGCACCCAGCTTCCATCTTTGCCTAGCCTGAAGGCATTGACATCTGCCAAATACCTTGCCAATAAGCCCCATCGCTGATCATCGCTACAACCTCTCCTCCATCGTCACTCCCCCTGCTATGCTGTAGAAGCCTCCCAGTGCCACTCCCTTGTGTGGGCTGGCTTGGTGCCTCCTCCTTCATCCCTCTCCCTTTCTCTCTATGTTGCTCTCATTGAAGGTGAAAGAAATCCCTGAAAACCATGAGATCTGCTACTTCCTTCTCCTCCTCTACATGCGCCATCATCCACCAATTGGTGGCCATCATCACTGTCACGCCCCGGATTTTAACTTGCACAGCGGAATAATCCGACAACGCGACCGGGGAAAATTAACCCGGCAAAAATATCGGTTTGGGAAAAATGAAGACAACTAGGTCCCAGTTCATACCTCCACAAATTCAAATTCAAATACATCACTAATCACTATAATCTAAAACAAAACTAAATACCATTTAAAGACATAATGATCATCCATTTGCTTCTTGGGAATTGATCTATCATGCTTCTGCTGCGCTAAACCTGATTACCTGAAAATTGATAAGAGGATTGGAATGAGTATGACGACTCAGTAGACACCCCATTATCTGCCAAATTGGATAGCCAAAAGGCCCTAGATGTTATTTAAATAGGTACCCTGACCTACAACCAATTATATACAAATATAGACTAGTCAATACATTCAATATTTGACTTAATCCATGTGTTTTACACCACCAACCAAAACCTATAATCACACCGACCAGCACCTATATGCACCATAACATGACCTCAAAAGATGGTATGAACATATGCATAGACACCTACTATATGCTCCATATGATGATATCACTATAAATGAGATAAACTATGCATACACCATGCAACACAATATGATAATTGACAAAATGAAATAAATCACTAGACCACCTATACAATACAATGCAATAAGTGTATCTATCCTCTAATGAAGGACCACATTCACAAATGCACCTATTCTCTAATAAGAATGACATTCACCCAGATGCACCTATCCTCTAATAAGAATGCCATTCACCCAGATGCACCTATCCTCTAATAAGAACCACACCTTTTTCTTATTAGCAAGGAATGCGTCGTCTTGCCACCTCAACCAACTACCACCAGATCTATCATATATAGCAGTACCATATAGCTAAACGAAATCCCATAGTGCACCTAGGCAGTGGTGGCATAGGGACAAACCGCGGTATCCGAGATCGAAGGATGCACCGGACTGTTCTAACCTCCGCTGCCCTCGGGTCACGACTAACTAGTTTGGTGTAGCTGTTTTCATTATAATTTCAATGCATCATGTATCCACCTCAATCATGCCATACCATGACCACCAATATGCAAGATCAATGAACATCAACAATACTATGCCATGACATAATAACACAAACTATGAACATTAACTTGAATATATACACAACCAATCCATGTTAGACAACCATGCTCAAAATGAACTAAAATGAGACAATATCAACATATAAACACCTAAGCATGATTAAACATGGACATAACTAGATGTTGGAAGATTAATCACCATAACCTCTAATTTTTGTTAACCTATGATCACAAACATAACGAGGTTCACTTGATCTATATACACTAATATATAATCGGATGACAAATTTAAAAGGACCAATATTACACTACTACTAAGTATGATCTCACATATATACATAAACAAAGACAAGCACTTATCAAAACATATTACTACGCATCCAGCTAATTAACCCATGTTAACTCACAAATTACGTAAAAACATAACTACACACCCCTTTAAATAAAAGGTCAATTCTATAGATCATGGAGAATTAAAATAGAAATTTTAATGATAGTAGACATGTCAAGGATACCTACCGGATCGACGCAAGAAAAGTCAGAGAATCGGCGACCGAAAGCGATACCGAACATGGCGACGCGGTGCACAATCCAAGCAACTCCAATAAGATATCTCCCTCCACTAAAGTTGCTTGAGAAAAACAGAATGGGGGGGGGTTAGGCCATCGGATCAAGGGAGAGAGAAAATAAGAAGAATATATACTATGAATAAAAGAGAGAGAAGAGAATAGGAGAGAGAGAAGAGGAGAGAGAGAAGAGGAGCTCACGGCGGCCATAGGGGCGGGGTGTACCAGCGGTCCAAGGAACAGCGGCGCACGGCGTTGGTGCTGGCGGGCGCTAGGCGAGGCTGGCCACAGTGAGGCGGACAACGAGGCGGCGTTGGGCGTGTGGGCAGCGGCGGCTGGCCGCGCGGGGCACGTTGACCGGGCTGCGGATGCAGCGGCTGGCCGCGCGGTGCGGCAGTTGACCCGGGTGGCGGCACACGTGCGGGCGGCTGACTGCAAGGGCTGCGGGGCGGTAGCACAGGGGGTGGCAGCGTGGCATGGGAGGACGGCGACCGGTTGGGGGGGTGGAGATAGCGCGCGTAGGCGGCGACATTGACCGGGGCCGGCAGGGCTGGGCTAGTCGCTTGCGGGCGGCACGCGAAGGCGAGGGGGGGGCGTAAAGACGCGCATGGGTGCGCACTAACGTCGGCGGCGGTTGAGATGCTGAGAGAGAGAGAGAGAGAGAGAGAGAGAGAGAGAGAGAGAGAGAGAGAGAGGGAGAAGGGCTAACGATGAGCCGAGGTGGGAGGGTGATGAGAGAGGGACGGTGATGCGAGGATGCGAGATGCGATGGTGCCGAGTGCGCATGCGGCGATGGAGAGGAGAGAGAGAGGACGCGGTAAGAGGAAGAAAACGGCGAGGGAGAAGAGACGACGATTTCGGAAGATAGTTAAGGTATCCATAGAGATAAAAACGGAAGGGGGAGAGAGAGATTAAATTGGGGAGAGAGAAATAATCAAGAAGAGATTAAATAAATAATTAACACCTACTATATATAAAATATAGCGATCTATGAAACTAATAAGACACAAGATAAATAATAAAAATACTTACATATCTATATAAACATCTTAAAAATAATTTAAGCACACATTACGTAAATAATTAAAACACCCCGGTAATAACCTAAATAATGTTACAAAAATTCAAAATATTACATTCACAACCGCTGCCTTCGGCACGTAAATGAGCAGCTTGACTAGTTGAGCTAGAACTCGTTGAGATTAAATCGAGTTGAGTTTGAACAAGATGTTAGGAAGCTCAAAGAGTATCGAGTCAAGTTTGAACAATGATAAACTTTATCGAGTTGAACTCGAAAGATACCCTACTCAGCTTGGCTTAGCTTGATTGCACCCCTAGACATGCATATTGGAATGTTGCCTCGCCCCAGGTTTGTTCTGGGTGTGATGACCATTGAGCTCTCCTCCACAATAGTTGACCAAAAAATAGTTTCAATAGTAATTGATTTAGATAGCTAAACATTTATAAGGGAAGAGAATAAAATTTGCTTGGTGATGCATAAGTAAATTTATATAGTTAAATCTTTACTATAAAATAGGTGTACGTATCTTTAAGCATTCATGGAGTACGATATTTACTTATCTTAATAAAGTATGCATATATAAAACTTAATTATTAAACATGTATAATGTTATAATTATCAAGTATAAGTGTATTTGTTAGGTAAGTGTAAGCGTACGTTTATATTAATTAGATATACGTATACTAATCATACAAAGATATTTATATTAAATGAATAGATTAAATATAATAAGTATTGACATTAAAAAAACTTACTTATTATGAATAAAGGATGCTGTAAATACTATAATATTAATATAGGAACCAATATTCTCACTTATTAAGCAAATCATACTTATTAATGACATATTCATCATGAAAATATACTTTTGGGAAAAATATTATGGTAAAGAACATTAGGTCCTCGCAAATTATTTTTCCCTCTTCCATTCCCTTCTACAACCTAGAGCTCGCCCTTTCTCCTTTCTTTGTCATGACTTAGATTTAAACAAGCATAGTGGAATATAATCCGACAACGTAACCGGGGATATAACCCCTTAAGTACATCAATTTGGAATAAGAAATGATTAATATCACATCCAATATTGCAATTCCAATCATTACATCCTAATAGCACAATAAATTTCTATGTATGCAAATTAAATACCAGTGTATAATATGAAAGATCCAATTATCTAGATGCTCTAATTCCAACACACCACTAAGTGTTCTCTACACTAACATGTATTCCTGAAAAAATATTAAAGATTATAAATAGGTGAGTCAAAAAGACCCAGTGGGACTTGCAACCCTTCTCTATCCTATAATACCATGATTCCTAGATGTTAATATGATCTACCAAGTAAAAAAAACTTCAGATTATATATAATATAAATAAGGCTAATTTCCAAAGTCTCATTAAGTAAATGAGGTGATCTTTCACTCTCTCAACTAATTAAGTGGCATATAATTCATGTAATAAACTACCAAACCTAAACAGACATAATAGACATCTATAACAACTTGATAACTAAATGCTTTTCCATCTAACCATGGCATGAACACCAACATGCTACTAAATGAATAAACTATGGACCTTCCATTGGAATGATGCTCAACATTTAATACTACACTAATCATACAACACAACATAGTCGGAGTAAAACATATGCTCCATTTGGACCTTGTAGCTGATAGAAATGTATGCCCTACAAGCCAATCATATACGATATGATTTGACATTTCTAGATATATCTTATTTAATTAATTAGACAAATCTTCATTATAAGATCTTATTAGATGTGAATATCATAATGAAGTCCTTGATCAAATACAATGATTAAATAATGATGAGATCATGATAATGAGATTGATCATCTAGAGGTATTTGATCTAAATGTTCCTAGTCATAGGATACTTGAGACGGGACATCAAGGATCCGGATAGATTAGTGTATGTGATGTTTTCTCATGTGATGAGGAGGACCGATCTCATTGGTCATTGGTGTGGAGACACTGAGATACACATACAGTTGCTCATTAGTTGAATGAGTTCACTGAATTGACCGAATTAGAAACTATGAATGGTATCTTACCGAACTGTCTATCAGGGTTTTCTATCATCACGGTTGCATGGTTGGACCTTTGACCTGAGTCGCCAAAGATGCCTTGTTGGGTGGAACTTGTGCTTTGATCATTATCTTATGGATCACCATATAGATGGTCCAGTATAGCGATGGATCGGGTACAAGGAAAACCCGATGGAGGTAATTAAGCGGACAACAAGGGATCGTCCACTCTCGGTAAGTGAGAGTGAATACCCTATGGGATAGTACTCTAAATCCCTGACCAACGTAGATAGGATAATTGGAAAAGGAGTTTTCCAACTGATCCAATTCCGAGTACAGGATCCTATAGAGTTTGTACACTAAGGAGTTGACAGTCGATGCCGTACTCCTTTCCGACCGAGACATTGGATGGATGAGGGTTTATATCCATGCGGTAACTGATGATGGAAAGGCTCAATGGAGATGAGATTATCCCCATAGCCATTTGGGATCATGAGATGTGGCTTGTATCCTTCATGATCGGTAGGCCAATTAATTTATTATCGGATAACAAATTTAATTAATTAAATAGAATTGTTCTATTTTATTTAGGCCTCAACCAAATAGGCTATTGGGCCTAGTGGGTTACACATAAAAGGACTTATCCACAAGTACAGGGGTAAGGGCGTAATTTATGGAGATTTTGGGTTTTGGGTTTTTTTTGAAAAATTCTATAATTCTCTATAAATGTTAATGGTTTCAGCCAAACCCAATCAAGCCAAGGGTGAAAACCACGTCCCTAGCCTTCTCCCTACCTCCTCCTTTCTCTAGAAGGTGTCCATGGTCGTTGGAGCTCCGTTCGAGAAGAGTTCTCGAGGCCGACGCGAAGGGAGAACCTGTTGTGGATGAAGTTCGTGTGGATACTGCTGGAGACCGGACATTTGAACGGTTTAAAGAGCTTGAGAAGCTTATCTTCTTCCTCTCCATGGGAATATGTGAATCCCTATCAGGTATATTCGAACTTGATTTGATCGGTTTTCGCTTTTCGTCGTTCGGTTCCGATTGAGACAGATACTAAAGGAACCCATAGGAATCGTCGCTTCCGCTGCACCAAATTTTTATGGAAGATTCCTTACAGTAGCCACTTGCACCATATTTACATTCATATAAAATGTAATCATATAGCTAACAAAATCTCATATTACACCTAAGCAAGGGTGTACTTAAGATGAACCACAATATCTAGCATCGAATGATGCACCAGACTATTCTAATCCCCGCTACCCACGGGTACTAAACATAGTCTGTTGAAGTACATTTTATGATAGAATGCAACTTGCTGCATTAACCACATTTCACAAAATGAAAGCATATCATACTCAGACTCATAGCTACTTGCCAAAACCAACATGACAATGCATACCTCATATAAGACATAGAATGATTAACTATATGCATCATAGACATAAATTACCATGCAACACATACATGCTTTCTATACGTCAACTACTCACATGCTAATGTCGACTCCAGAAAAACGGGTTCCGGATCGACACCACAAGAGAAGGTGAAAGATGGAATTGGAAAAAGGGAGTGAATCGAAAAACACTCGGAAAGTGGTAAAAAGTCCTCACCTCGGTCTCACACTCACATTGATCCCCGAACTTTCGTCTCACGACGTCGCTCGAGCACTGGAGATGGTTCAGGTCATGTGGGAGGAGAGTGAGGAGGAGATGAACTTAGAACATGAATTAAAAGGTGGTCGCTAGGAGCTGTGGGCTCCGCTTTATGGAATAAAAGACAAGATTAAGTTTAATTGACCATGTGTACCTTAGCGCAGGAGATGATATGTGGGTTAAACCTTCTTCTTCTTCGGTTAGCCGATGAAGAAGAGTCCAACAGGTGCTAGCTTGATGTACCTATGCAACTAGTAAACAAAGAAGACAAGAAAACAAGTGAAGGGAGGATTAGAACTGAGTGAAGTGTAGTAACTGTAAAAACAATAACACAAAAGGACAATTGGAGACAAACTCACCGGATTTGGGGTTAGCCCTAACCTTTTTTTTTGTTTTTTTATGATGTATGAAATGATGCAAAACTGAATAAAAATGATGCTTAAATATGAACTAAATGATTTGAATGAAGAGTTAGCAAAGAGAATATACATGGTTAAAGACAACACAACCTAGGCAAAGTGGCAACCGGGTTGGACATATTCAATGTAAACTGCGCGGCTCTGATGCAGAGACCGTAATGAACAGCACCAATGTCAAAATAAAGTGATGTTTGTTTCAAAATAAAGAGGACTCACCGAGGTGGTTTTATATGAAGACAAGTTTTCTTGAATCTTATGATAAGTAATATGAATTTACCTAATAAGCAGGATCTTGGACAGTGAAGTTCTAGAAACTCCCAGCACAATGTCGATGTAGGATATGCTATGGGCACCACATATATTTGAATTGAATAATTCTTATTGTAAATAAAAGATAACTCACCGGGGAACAATTTCTATGAAGGATATATAGGCTGAATATACCATTAAATGTACTTAAATTGACTGAGAAGATGATGACTTAGAAGAGAAGACTTCGGATCTGTCTGTGCAGCGCCGGTGTTGAAGCCGTAACAAGCCGAGGGCATGTCAGAATTGATCTCTATTTATTGGAGATGAAAGATATCTTGATGAACCACACTTATTATGAATAAAGTCAGTCCGAAAAATGACTATAAAGATTTATAGAAGCCGATGATCAGCAGTGCAGCACATCGGAGCATAGACCGGCTTCTTCTTCACTTTGGGATGATCTCTGGGCACCGGGACGAATAGAGGACGATTTGGGGAGGTTGGGATGAGACTAGGGTGTCTGGAGGATAAGGATAGGAGTTCTTTAGGATGGGGATTCCCTCCTTAGGTCGTTCATATGAGTCTCCCTTTATAGGGGATGAAAAACAGGTCAAAAAATAGCATGTTTTGATACATCCGACCATATGTTAGATTTCCTCCATTTAACGTTGCTAATTTTCATTCTAAGGCATCAAAAAACTTACCCAAATGATTAAGAGGGATTGGAAACTGTGGATCACCTTCCCCATGTTCAAAATGTCTCCACTTGAAGAGAAAACAAATCTGGTCTAAAAATAGCAAGTTTTGATGTATAAGACAACAAGTTGGAATGCCATCATTTGATGATGCTAATTTCGACAATGAAGCTTATAGATACTATACCAAGTAATATGGAGGAGGAAAAAGGAAGGTAAGGTCGTGAATTGGTCAGATATGTGCCCAATGGGCTGGGCTTGCATGTAATTGGGCTTGATCGGTGATGCGTGCGGACAGAACTGCACGTCTGACTTTTAAAAGGCGCTGCAGACAAATGGTAGATCAGAATTAAATGCCGTTTGTTGCATTGAAAATAGGAATAATAGAGGAAGATTATTGATGTTAAAGACTTCTTCATTGGACGTCCACATAATTCTGTGAAAAATTTTCAAGTAGAGGATATGCTGGAAAAAGCATAATTTGGCACACAACCAAGCGACGCGACTTTGGTGCAAAGACCACCAAGAGCAACATGGAAGTTAGAATGGTCTATCATTTGGGAAAAATGAATTTTATTAGAGATCAAAAAATCTTTCTCAGATTTCTAGTGAACTCCTTGGTTCATCCAAAAGGATCGTTCAACTTGATTTTGATGGTCTAAAAGAGATGCTGCCAATAGAATAAGAGTTTAAGCCCCAAATAAGGCCAAATTGGCATGTCTACAGCTTGCCTCACTTTGATGTCGACTTTGCAAGAGAATGTTTTGTAGTGAAGCAAAATGAGTTGTAATGGAATGCACTGGAGCGAAATAGTGATAGACTGAAAAGGTGGCATCAAGGTGTAGATATAGACACACTCAATGACCAAATTCGACAAAGAGAATTTTTTCATGTTCCTTGGATTACTGCCATGTTTCCCCAAGCCTTCTTACATCCGATTGGCGAAAGATGTGCCACGGGCACGAGAGAAGAATAGCCAACCCCCAACGCGGTGGGGAGTCCCCGAATCATGGGTTCGTGGGTTCATCATCAGCCAGTAACTCGATCTTTGCGGTGTTTTTGTATTGTGATGGGCTAAGGTTTAAAAATAAAATTGTTTTGCAAAATAAAAGAATACCAATCGAGCATATTCATGCTCTCAAATTCATTTAAGTTTTCCAAGAAACATGATTTTATTCATAATAGAATGATCTCAGATTCCAAAAGACAAATGAGAAAGCTCAATCAACAGACCGTGAGGATAATGGTGGTGCAAGAATGATGATCAAAATGGGTGCCCATGGTGGGATGAGGTGACTGCCACGGTGGGATGAATAGAAAGAAGGATGTTGCGGTGGCTACAATGGGGAAAGAAATAAAAGATTTGGAGGCACAAGGTGATTACCGAACATGGTGGGATTAACATACACAGTGGGATTATCAAACACGGTGGGATTAGAAAACACGGTGGGATATTAGAAAGATCAGAATTGAGGTAAATGATGGGAGAGTGCACCTGGTGGGGATTCAGAGAAAGTGATGACCATAGATGGATGCAAAGATGATGAGCAAGGATGCAATGAAAGTAATGCAAAAGTACATGATGCATGATGGGCTTAAAAAATCAAAACTTTACTTAATAAACTAGTTGAAGATATAGATTGAACATTAGAGGTCTGGATACCCAATCAGGAACCATCATCCCTTGATATTTAATTTTGGCTTATCTGTGAGCACAAGGAATGACCCGGCCGTCGTGGATTTTGATGAAGGGGATCTCGGGCCTGGTCTTTTCTGGACTCGCGGTCTTCAACATCAATGCATAAATAAGTAGTAATGCACCTAATATATTCTAAGAAGTAAAATGATAATGGCGAGTTTGCGGTGTGATGACACGCATTCTCAAGAAAGAGTTCATGTGCCTTGATGAAGACATAGAGCAAAAGTTCCTCGGCAAAGTAGAGGCCGAGGTAATGATGACACCTCCTTCTGAGAATCCTCAGGGGAGGGAAGTTGCGAGTGTCTCCTGCAAAAAGTTTCTCGGCAAAATTAAGGCCGAGGTTATGGTGACTTCTCCTCCTAAGAATCCTCAGGGGAGGGAAGTGGCAAGCATTGCCTTGTTGTGTAGTTCTCCTTGTTTGTTTTTCATGCCTGAAACACTCAAAAAACGAGATTAGAATGCCAGTATGGCTTATCCCCCATGCAAGTTGCAGTCTGCCTTGACCTTTGTCAAGGGGTGATAAGTTCTCCTTATGCCTGAAACACTTAGAAGGAAGAGATTAAAACAATAATGCGGCTTATCCCCCTTGCAAGTTGCAGTATGCCTTGACCTTTGTTAAGGGGTAATAGCCTTCTTAAGGGTGTAAAAAAAAGCAACAAATATACAATGAATGTAAAGACAAGAATTCAAACCAAGCATGGTGATGAAATTATTTTTGAAAATTTTGTTGGAATTTGAAAACGAAGTTTTTTTTGAAAATATTCAATTTTTTAAGATTTTTGAAAATATTTTTTTTGAGTTTTTAAAAATATTTTTTTTTGGAGTTTTTTTGAAAATATTCAACTTTTTTTAGATTTTTTTTAAAAATATTTATTTTTTTGGGGAGATAAAAAGCAATATTGACACAAGTTCTCATCACTTGGTTGTTTTTTCTAGGTTCGTTGGTAGACACCATGTGCAAGATGGGGTTCCTTACCCAGAATCCTTTTTTGACCTTCAACCTTTGATTAGCTAGAGTTTAGCTTTGATTTGGTTGGTCCACCCACACCCTGGGGGGTTAAGAATGAAGAATTGATAAGGAAGTCCTTGATAGGCCTTGGAAATGTTGAGAGGGATTTCTCTACTCACACTTAATTGCCCATTGGGGTTCGGCCTCTTCAGGTCTTTTCTACATGTGGCACTCACTTAGACAAGTCTTTGACTTGTGGAGTCATTGCCCATCTTTTGGTGCCTTTTTTCCATTTTCTACTTTTCTGGGTACTCATTTAGATAGGCCCATATTTGTTTAAACCTGTGGGGTTCATTGCCCATCTTTTGGCACCCTTTTCTTTTGAGAAGTTGGACCTTTCGAGACGGCCTCCTACTAAGGCGGTGGATGCTTTCAATACTCTCCCCCTCTAGTCCCCTTTGCCTATCTTGGACCGAACAAAAGAGAGTAGGGTGAGGGTTTTCCTTCCACCTCTGAGCCTTGACTAGCTTCTCTCGGGTGTTGGGTCATCCAGATTCTGGGATCAGGATGTGTTGTGTGTGTAGAATGGTATCTACCCTTGACTCCTAGACAACAACCTAGAACATGTGGACTTAAGTCATACTAGTAGTTCTCTCCATTTTTGAGGTAGATTACATTCTGGGTGAATCAATTGTTCTCATGCCTTGCAATGTAAAAAATTTATTTAATAAAAACAAGGTAGCTATAAATATCATCAATAATGAATTTATCTCAATTAAAATTGTCATGTGAAATTCAAAATCATTTCAAAAAAATATTGCCTTGCGGATGACATAATGATATTGAATGCAATTTCATGTAATACCTGAAAGAAGAAGTTCATTGCTGATGACGGCTTTGTTTGTGCTTGCTTTGCCTTGCCTGCCATGCCTTGCCTTGCCTTGCCCAACTACTTCCACTGTTGATATGTTCCACATTGAATCAAAGAGTAAGAGTCATACAGTGAGATTTGATTTGGCATGGTGGAACTAGGATTGATGACGTAGAAGGCAAAGATTGGGGTATCACCTAGGAAATTTCTCTACCTTTGATTTTTTTTTAAAATAAAATTTGGAAAAGAGAATGCTTGATAAGAAAAGTAAACTAAAGTGGGATCTTGGGCCCGGGAGTTGATAGTGGGCTTGAAGGCCCAGAAATGGTTGGAATTAAGAGGCATGTGGGCCCAAGGGTTGAAGTCGGGCTAGAGGGCCCAGTTGATGTTGATGGGCATGAGGGCCCGATGGGAGGTGATAGGCTCGAAGGCCCGATTGGAGGTTGAGCCCAAGGGACTCAACGAAAAGAACTGGCATATGGACCCGATTGTGATTTGTGATGGGCTCGTTGGCGCCATTGAAGAGTATGGGTGCGCAATCCCAAAGTTGAAGAAGTGGGGGCACGGGGGCCCGATTTCGAAGAAGTATGGGCACGTGGGCCTGATTGTGAAGGAATGGGGGCATACAAGCCCGAAGTTGAAGGAGTGTGGACATGTGTGTCCGAGGTTGATGGAAGGTGGGCACATGGGTCCGATTTAGAAGAAATTTGGGCACATGGGGCTGGATGCATAAAAACATGGGCATGTGAGCCCGGTTGTGGTGAATTATGGGTACGCGGTCCCAATTGAGGTGAGTTGTGGGCACGTGGGCCCGATTGGGGAGAATTATGGGCACATGGGCCCGATGCAAGAAGAGGGGCACGTAGGCCCAGTTGGGGAAAAAGGGCGCATGGGCCCAGTTGAAGGAAAGGGGCATGCAAGCCCGATTGATTAAAAGGGGCACGTGGGCCCAGTTGAAGAAAAGGGGCATAAGAACCCAATTGATGAAGAGGGGCACATGGGCCCGGTTGGATAAAGGGGGCACGTGGGCCCGGCTAATGGAAAGGGGCACATGGCCCCAGTTGATGAAAAGGGGAATAAGAGCCCGATTGACGAAAAGGGGCATAAGTGCCCGAAGGTGAGGCATAAGGGCCCAATTGCAGAAGAGGGGCATAAGAGACCAATTGAGTGGGATGGGGTGTGGGCCATTGCCCTAAGATTGATAGATTTTGGACCCATGGGCCTGATTGATGGTTGTAAGAAGGATAAAGAAAGGGCAGTGGCCCTAAGATTGAGGAATTGTGGGCCCATGGGCCCAATCGTTGATTTGGAGGAGAATAAAGAAAGGGTCGTGGCCCTAAGATTGATTGATCGTGGGCCCATGGGCCGGATTGTTGCTTAGGAGAGGAATGGGGTAAGGTTCGTGGCCGTAAGATTGATGCTAAGGGATTTGCCTGCCTATCTGGAGGAGGTCTCAGTATCCCCTTGTCTATGCCATTCTGGAGGTTTGTCGATTCATTTTCCATTTCATTGACCAATTCTATCTCCTTATTTTTTTCGTTTAGGGGTCAATTCTATCTCCCCAACTTCAGGGATCAATTCTAATGATGGCAACATTTGATCTATACCTGGAGAATCCTTGCCTAGTCCTTGACAATCAACTAAATTTGTGATCCCTTCATCTAAGCTCCCAACAGTAGGCTTCTCCTTAGGTTGCTCTATAAAAGGGGGCATGCCTAGTCTAGGGGATTCCGGAAGTATCGAAGGGTTTGGTTCAACCTCCCCTACTGGCTGACTTGTATTTTGAGAAATAGCAATGATATGCTGAGGGGTAGAAACTGATTTCTCTACCGAGGCAAGAGCACAAATGGTTGGAGTGATTGATTCCTCTGCCAGGGCAGGAGCTTGAAGGGTCGAAGTGTCTGAATCTTCTACTACAGCAAGAGAAAGAATAGTAGGAGTGATTGATTCCTTTGTTGGGGCAAGAGTAATAGAAGAAATGATTGGTTGTTGTGCAACCAACTGAGGAGGATCCCTATGCGGTGGGATTGGTTGAGAAGCCGGGGTTTGATCGATCGGCTTAGGATGAATGATTGGCTGAGGGACCATTGGTGAAGTGGGTTGAGAGGCCAAGGCTTGCGTGGCTAGCCGAGGGGTTGTTGTTGGAATAGGCTGAGAAGCCAATGGTCGGATGATTGGCTGATGGACCTCAAGAAATGTTGGTGGAGTCGAAGGCTGGGGAGCCGGTTGAAGTAATGGAGTATTCGCACAAGCAACAAGAGGGCTTTATTAAGCATAGTTGGTTGTGCCATTGACACGGGTTGCATAACCGGCTGAGGTTGGGGCATGGGTGGCCTAATCAACTGGCGTCGAGGAGTTGGCCGATGATGATGATCTGGATGGGGTTGGGGAGGGCTCCTTGGTTGGTTCATAGCATCAATGCCCCTCTCGGCCATGGGCCTTAATTCATTAGAATATTGCATTAATTCCACATCTTCTCTTGCTTCCCCAATTATTGAATAATCTGGCCCATATCGTTGCAAGAATTTGGCCTTGACAATTTTGAAATCCCATATTTCTATTTCATTCAATGAAAAAAACCAATCTAGGGCTGCACCCTCTAAAGATCTCCTAAAAAGAAAAGCAAGGGTCTTTCTATCATTCTGCCATCGAGATGATTTGCTCTGGAAATCATTGACATGGGTGAAGGGATCACCTGAGCCATTGTAAAGATGGTAGGCTGGTGTTTGTGATAGGGGGATGTAGATAGTATAGAGGGGGAATTCGACGGTTTCTTTATCCTTGGCAACAGGTAGGGAGGAATTCACCAGGGGGTGTGCACGTGGCACCTGGATGGGAGGGAGGTGGGTTGGTGTGCGAGCTGAAGAATGACCCATAATGGGGTGAGTAAGTGAAGTAACATGGCAGGGCTACCTAGGTGGGGTTATGACAAGAGGTCGAACTGCCGATTGGGGAGGCGAGGCAGCTTGGTTGACTTTGGCTGGACCTTGATTAGCAGGCATCTTGCCCTTCACTAGAGATTGTATGAATGACAAGGTATTAGGATCAAGATGAAAAGATAGATCCTTAAGAGCTTGTTCTATACTAAATGAAGCGGACTGATGGGCATCCCCTTGCACTTCAGGTTCCATAGCAGCATTGACATGGCTCTCGGGTTGTTGTTGGAGCTTGTAGAGACCTTTCCTGTACTCCTGTTGCTTGTATTAGTCCGACCTCCCAACGTGGCTTCCAGACTTTAGCATCATGGGCATCATGTCGATCTTTCTTCAAAGATGGTTAAAAAAGAGAGCAAACAAAGCACACAATTGAAGATTTTTTGTTATGTTTTATTTTGTTTGAATCTTTTGTTTCAATTTGGTTGTTTAAAAAACAAGTTGAACACAAAATTAAAGAGGTTTTTTTAGGTGTTTTGAAAAAAGGAATTTTTTGTTGTTTTCAATTGTGGTGAGCAAGCAAGTTGTACAAATAAGTTCTTAAAATGACTACTCGACAATTTTTGGGTTCTAGCCTTAGATTAGATAGATTGTTAGCAATTGTTCACTCAAGTAGGTATGGTTCCTATTGCCTCAATCTTCAAGACCTAAGGTTGTCACTCAATCACCACGAGTAGGTTTTTGGGTTCTTTGGGTTTTGAGAAAGTGGTACAACCGGCCCAATCGTGCGGAGAGGAATACTCCACGGATGGGGACTTATGGAGGCCTTGATGGAAACAACTAGGAAGGAATATCCCAGAAGAGAGGTTAGAATCCACCAAGAAGGTGTTTGGAGGGTGAGGGTGTGTTGGGAGAGAGAGCCCCCACCTCGAATGCCCTACGGATCGGAGCAAGTCCGGTACCCGATGCAAAAGCTAATGCAAAAATGAAAAATGGAGGGTAAGAGGAGAAGAAGTAATCAATATGCAAGAACATGAAATGAAAGAAAGTAAATAAATTGAGCATGCAATATGCAAATGAGACAAGCAATTATGTAACAAAACAAACAATCTAGTGTCTAGAACTGAATTAGAATGAAACTAGTTGCACAAACAAATCAAGCTAGCACAATTAAAGACATTGGTTGTCCCACCGTGGTCGCTAAAAAGCTGTCGACTACAGAACAATGGGTTCCGGATCGGCACCTCAAGAGAAGGTGAAATATGGAATTGGGGAAAGGGAGTGAATCGAAAAACACTCGGAAAGCGGTAAAAAGTCCTCACCTCGGTCTCACATTCAAATTGATCCCCAAACTTTCATCTCACAATGTTGCTCGAGCACCGGAGATGGTTCGGATCATGTGGGAGGAGATTGAGGAGGAGATGAACTTAGAACATGAATAAAAGGTGGTCGCCAGGAGCTGCGGGCTCCGCTTTATGGAATAAAAGACAAGACTAAGTTGAATTGACCATGTATACCTTGGCACAGGAGATGATATGTGGGTTAAACCTTCTTCTTCTTTGGCCGGTCGATGAAGAAGAGTCCAACCGGTGCTAGCTTGATGTACCTGTGCAACTAGTAAACAAATAAGACAAGAAAACAAGTGAAGGGAGGATTAGAACTGAGTGAAGTGTAGTAACTGTAAAAACAATAACACAAAAGGACAATTGGAAACAAACTCACCGGATTCAGGGTTAGCTCTAACCATTTTTTTTTGTTTTTTTATGATGTATGAAATGATGCAAAACTGAATAAAAATTATGCTTAAATATGAACTAAATGATTTGAATGAAGAGTTAGCAAAGAGAATATGAATGGTTAAAGACAACACAACCCAGGCAAAGTGGCAACCGGGTTGGACAGATTCAATGTAAACTGTGCGGCTCTGATGCAGAGACCGTAACGAACATCACCAATGTCAGAATAAAGTGATGTTTGTTTCAAAATAAAGAGGACTCACCGAGGGTGGTTTGATATGAAGATAAGTTTGCTTGAATCTTATGATAAGTAATATGAATTTATCTGATAAGCAGGATTTTGGACAGTGAAGTTCTGGAAACTCCCAGCACAATGTTGATGTAGGATGTACTATGGGCATCACAGATATTTGAATTGAATGATTCTTATTGTAAATAAAAGAGGACTCACAGGGAACAATTTCTATGAAGGATGTATAGGCTGAATCCACCATTAAATGTACTAAAATTGACTGAGAAGATGATGACTTAGAAAAGAAGACTTCGGATCTGTCCGTGCAGTGCCAGTGTTGAAGCCGTAACAAACCGAAGAAATGTCAGAATTGATATCTGTTTGTTGGAGATGAAAGATATCTTGATGAACCACACTTATTCTGAAGAAAGTCAATCCAGACAATGACTATAAAGATCTGTAGAAGCCGATGATCAGCAGTGCAGCACGTCAGAGCATAGACCGGCTTCTTCTTCACTTTGGGATGATCTCCGGGCCCCGGGACTAATAGTGGACGATTTGGGGGAGGTTGGGATGAGACTAAGGTGTCTGGAGGATGAGGATAGGAGTGCTTTAGGATGGGGATGCCCTCCTTAGGTCGTTCATATGAGTCTCCCTTTATAGGGGATGAAAAACATGTCAAAAAATAGCAAGTTTTGATGCATCCGACCATAGGTTAGATTCCCCCCATTTAATGTTGCTAATTTTCATCCTGAGGCATCAAAAACTTACCCAAATGATTAAGATGGATTGGAAACTGTGGATCACCTTCCCCATGTTCAAAATATGTCTCCACTTGAAGAGAAAACAAATCTTGTCTAAAAATAGCAAGTTCTGATGTATAAGACAACAAGTTGGATTGCCATCATTTGATGATGCTAATTTCGACCATGAAGCTTCCAAATTCTATAACAAGTAATATGGAGGAGGAAAAAGGAAGGTAAGGTCGTGAATTGGTCAGATATGTGCCCAATGGGCTGGGCTTGCATGTAATTGGGCTTGATCAGTGCTGCGTGCGGACAGAACTGCACGTCTGACTTCTAAAAGACACTGCAGAGAAATGGTAGATCGGAATTGAATGCCGTTTGTTGCATTGAAAATAGGAATAATAGAGGAAGATTATTGATGTTGAAGACTTCTTCATTGGACGTCCACATAATTCTGTGAAAAATTTTCAAGTAGAGGATATGCTGGAAAAAGCATAATTTGGCACACAACCAAGCGGCGCGACTTTGGTGCAAAGACCACCAAGAGCAACATGGAAGTTAGAATGGGCTATCATTTGGGAAAAATAAATTTTATTAGAGATCAAAAAATCTTTCTCAAATTTCTAGTGAACACCTTGGCTCATCCAAAAGGATCGTTCAACTTGATTTTGATGGTTTAAAAGAGATGTTGCCAATAGAATAAGAGTTTAAGCCTCAAATAAGGCCAAATTGGCGTGTCTACAGCTAACATCACATACATGCTAATGCAATTACTCTATAACTAAGAGTTAACATGCAAACATGTAATACATTAACCAAAAGTATTTCATGGTTTCGTTTTACATTAATTAAGCCATTCTAATTAACCAATTAACCATGATAAAAGAACTATAATTAAAGGAATTAACAACTTGCTACAACTAGTTCTAAGCCAACCAATAACTAGACAACCTATTCTAGCATATATTAAAAATATAATCAATCCAAAAACATTTAACCTAACTATCTAATCCATTAATTGCATTTTGCTAACCAAGGTTTAACTATTCACATTTTACATTTCAATTGAATTATAAGAATGATATAGGTAGTTGGGAATGCCTACCTAAACGGTGTAAACATAGACCGAATTCCAAGAAGTTATGAGTATGAAGGGATGGCGATGATGGAGAGAATAAGAAAGGGAGATAATAGATATGAGAGGGAGAAGAAAGAGATAGTGAGAGGAGAGATCGAAGAATGCTCCAGACTAATATAATCCCCGCTACCCATGAGCATTAACGATTGTCTGGTGAAGTACATTTCATCATATAATGCAACTTGCTGCATCAACCACATTTCACAATATGAAAGCATATCATACTCAGATTCATAGCCACTTGCCAAAACCAACATGCCAATGCATACCTTATATCAGACTTAGAATGATTAACCATATGCATCGTACACATAAATTACTATGTAACACATACATGTTTTCTAGACATCAACTAACCACATGCTAACGTCACATACATGCTAATGCAATTACTCCATAACTAAGAACTAACATGCAAACATGTAATGAATTAACGATAAGTATTTATTGGTTTTGCTTTACATGAAATAAGCTATTCTAGTTAACCAATTAACCATGCTAAAAGAATTACAATTAAAGAGATTAACAATTTACTACAACTAGTTCAAAACTAATCAATAACTAAACAACCTATTCTAGCATATATTAAACATATATCAACCTAAAAATATTTAAGCAAACTATCCAAACCATTAGTTGCATTTTGGTTACCAAGGTTTAACTACTCACATTTTACATTTCAATTAAATTATAAGAATGATATAGGTAGTTAAGAATGCCTACCTCAATGGCATAAACACATACTAAATTCCCAGAAGCGGTGAGTACGAATGGGCTTGGACGACGATGACAGAGCGACTATGGCGACACAAAAAATCAGGTTTAATTAATATCATTTGAGATAATAATAGAAGGAGATAATAGATATGTGGGAGAGAGAAGAGAGAGATAGCAAGAGAAGAGAGAGTGACTGGCATGGGGGGAGGCAGTGGTGCATGGTAGTGCACAGGTGGGTGGTGTAGGCAGCAGAAGGGTACGATGCATGGGGAGCTACGGTAGCCATGGAAAATAGTTAGACATACAGGCAACAGTCAATGGAAGGCAGGGGCGGTCAAGATGGTAGACAACATTGGCGTTCGTGGGCAGTAGTTGATGAGGGCAATGGGTGAGAGAGAGCAACGACGATGACGAAGAAGTGGGAGGTGGTATAGGGAAGATGATGTGGCAGGGCATCCACACGGCTACAAGTATCGTGAGATGAGGTGGGGTGATCTAGCAGTGGTTGGTGTGACGAGGGGAGAGACGACAGTTGGTCGCCGTTGTGGATGACGTAATGGTTGGGAGGGTGAAGTCGTCCTAGTGCATGGGGCTACGCTCAGGCTGCTGGCTTAGAGGAAGAGGATGGCTAGGCGGGGTGCTGTGCGACCAAGGGAAATAGAGAGAGGGAGAAAGCATAGGTTGGGGTGGTTACAGATGATGGAGAGAGAAGAGTAAAGGGGGAAGGGAGAGTTACAATAGGGGGGAGTTACAGCAAGATGGGAGGAGTTACGGAAAGATAAAGAGAGGGGGTTACAAGAAGATGGAACAAAGACATTGTTTTGCTAACTTTCTAAATTTTTTTTTTCAGGTTACTACATTCTACCTTATAACTAAATTTCTCCCTTGAAATTTTTGTATCCTCAAAAAGTATTCATGGTGAATCGATTCTTCCAAACTCCTTACTCTAAGTCCATAAACATAATTTATTTGAACGCCAAGATTTCTATAGTCTCCTACTATCCTCTGGATCAAGATTCACATTCATTTACCTTTAGCTAGATTGGATTCAAGCATTGGTATACAAATGTCAATCGTTATTATATATCAAACAAAATATAAATTCTCAATGGAACTTTACATACCTTATATGTTAGAATTCTTATAAAATACAATCTTATCAAAATTCTAGACCTCTATTATGTTAGATCATGGTGAAACATTCATATTTCATCATTCATTTACCAATTATACCTTAAATTTCCAAGATTTTCCTTGATTTGTCAGCATTATTCTTATACTAACTAACGGTGTTATCACATCATTATGTGTATATCAATATTCCATTCAATCACTAATTTCATTCTTATCAAAATCTTCTAAATGATTTTTTATCTAAATCATTCTTATTTACTAATTATCATATATCAAGTACGGTGAAAAATCACATGATTGTTATTTATAAACAATTGAGATAAGATTCTCTCATCCATTTTTTTCTCATGCTAATCTTCTAATATCATTTAAGTGTAGTCTATTTATCCAATCATCACAATAGAAATGAGACTATAGTTTTGGCTCTTCTAATAATTATAACCCTAATACCATTCTAAAGGAGTCACCATTGTAAAGCTAAACCTCTCTTTGCGATTCATTTACACTCAACATACACCTTTTCCAAAATATATTTTATCAGAAGATCATTTCTAATAAATTGTAGTTTAACTAATTCTTCTACTACAATAAATCACAATCCAAAAATCAATCTATCATTATGTACTCAAGTTTAAATCTGATTATTCAAGGTTATAATCAGTAATATTTATCTTAAACCATGGCCAATAAATATATTTACATTGAATCTCATTTGTATAGATACATCGGGTAGGTGTATGTAATCATTATGCAATTGTCAAACAATCTTTAAAACTTGATTAAAATAGCTACATAACTGTCTCTCCAAAGCGATAATAATTTACATTCATGACTCCATTTCTCACATTATGTGCAATTGCACGTAAGAACATTAACAACTGTTCTTGTATAGTAATGTGCATAGTGTCATGTAACAAGTTCTTTTGACGCATAACTCCACATAATTAATAAAATGTCATCCTATTCATCTTTATCATCTTTATATAAGTTGTGTCATCTACACCAATAATACTATGCATATGTTTTCTTCTAAATTCATATTATTTGTTATAAGACAGTCTTGGAATGCTTTCCATTTCCTTATCCTCATGATTAAATTCTATAAGAATTTCAAGTGTCCCAACACATGTTGCTAAAGCTCCTACAACTGTATTATCAACTTCATCCTCCTATGTGAAATTATTGACTTTCATCTATAAATTAAAATGTCCAAAGTGATAAAACAAATCATAAGATGTTCTAGTCTTTTAGAATACTTTAAAAATGAGATGAGATGGACGTAATAAAGAAATCGGATCACGTAAAACCAAATATTGTAAAAGAAGAAGAAAGTAAAAGTATAACTCTAAGACAGATACATTAATGATATCTCCATATATGTTAATGATATCACCATATATCACAATGTCAGGCATATTTCTTAACATTTGAAGTCATGCAAAAGAAATAAAAACTACCAGTATCATCCAAAATATAACAAAAAATATCACTATATGCATGGATGGGCCTATAGGAAACCTTAAACATACAATACAATATAAAAAATTCAATCTCTAAGTGACATGAGGGGAATAAACCACCTCTTAATTCTCTTCCATTTGGGGTCAACTATGGTAGATTTATATTTATGCAACAATAATGATGACATAATACAAAGCCTCATTATGGTGGGGTTAGCTAAGATCAGACATGATAAACCAAAATGGTTGTGGTAGTTTTGGAATGATTCAAGAAAATTTGCTAATTCTTAAGAAACTCAAACCTTTACCTATTTGAATGTTATATAATGGCATACTTGGCACACGATTAATTAGGGGATGCATTATTATCTATATAAATTAAAAAATAGGATTATCTTCAATTTAAACTTGTGACACAGAATTGAGAAATATTTTATAATGTTTTCAGAAAATTAGAGAGGTATATATAGCTGTTCGTCTTTTGGTTTTAAACCAATTAAATTAAATATGCTGAGTAAAATGCTTTGATATTAAGGTATGAAGATACTAATTTTTATTAATACGCAATTTTTAGCAAGCTCAAAACTTTAGAGAAAAACTCATAAGAACCTGCTAACTATACATATATCAATTAATATTTCATCTAAGATTTTCATAGAGCGATATCTAGTCAGAAAAATTAGAATTTTAATGTTTATAGGATGCTGATACCGAAGCCTTCCTTTGTCGAAGCCTTCTTCTGTAGATCTCTTCCAACAACGCCGTGGGGATGTAGCTGGAACATCATGGGGATGGGGAATTCCAGCACTGGTCATAGAAATCATGAAGGCCTAGTAAATTCTTGCACAAGATCATCATCTTCTCTTCCAAGTAGTTGATTTCCTTCCGTCGGAATGCTTTTTGGCGATTTTCTTTCATCACTGCAGTACAGCGGAGTGGTAGCATTTGTTTCTAAGTGGACTTACAGGGGAGCGAGTGTATTTATATAAAGTAAAGCGGGGGATGAAATTGAAGAAGAAAAGAAACTGGAGGAAGACCTTCCAAAAATGACACTCCTCATCGCGGTGTCAGCTGTGTCGGCGAAAACCGCCTTGTCATAGTGTCATGGCATTTGAGAAGAAGACTTTCTAGATATAGATACTTCTTGTGGCGTCGTAGCGACAACATCGTGGAAACCCTTCTCATCGTGACACCGTGGAACCCTCGAATCACAGTGTTGAAATGGTACTTGTGAGAACCACAGATTTTAATTTTCAAAAATGAATTTTTATATTTCCTTTGGACTTCGCAGAAAAATAGGTGATAACTTATAAATATATTAAATAGTCCGACGATACATTTAAAAATACTAGAATCGAGATTCGGGTTCTTTAAAAATTTAATTTTGACCATCTCCGTTGGATGGTGTGAATACCCGACGTTAACTTACATCAAGTAACTACTCGAACGTCCTTGATTAGCCACCATAGCAATCCGTTTGGTAAAAAGTACACATTCACATAAAACACATAAACTAGAAGGCCGTAGTATTGTGGGCCGGATGAGATGCAAATATGTTGCGTTATGTTTGGTTGATGTTGATTTTATTTGATTAAGATGTGATTTTTACCGATTGATTTAGATTTGATTTTTCAATTTGTTTATTTTTTAATTTGATCTTTCCATTAATGTTTTGATTTAATAGGTTGAGTTTGATTTATTTATTTTGTTGAATTTCAATTTGATCTAGATTTTTGTTTTGCGTTTAAAGTTTGATTAAATGGATTAAATATCTTATAATTTGAAATTTAATGATTAACGCATTGATTAAGATCATTTAGCTTCTTATTGCTTAAGTTGCGATGTTGGTTTCAGCATGTTCAATTTTTTTTTAAGATGTTGATTAAGTTATTTGAGAGTAATTTTGATTTATGTTCTTTGCAATTTATTTTAAGATCTGATTCTTCTTTTTTTATGTTTAAGGATAGTTTTGGTAGATTTTTAATGCATTCGAGTTTGTTTATTTAGTTTTATTTGATGTTATTTAATTATCACTTAAATAAGGAATTTAGTTCCATGCGTTAAGTATATTTTAGATTAATTTTTGGGTTGTTTAAAACTCCGATTTTTATATTTTTCAGATTTGATGAATATATATTTATTTTTGTTTTATTATTTAATTTGAGTCTGTGCCTTATCCGGTCCATTGGGCTAACGTTCGGTGCCTGATTTGAACATCACATGCTTACGCTTGAACAATCTTTATTTCAATTCAAATCTGCTTACATCGAGTCATGCCGACGTCAAAAGTTTGAAGTCCCTTCCCCCGGCTCGTATTCTCACAAGATTGAAGGAAAAATTGGCATTTCGGCAACACGCCGGCCGATCCTCGATTGAGTGAGATCGCCTCTAATGCAACTAAGTCTTTTTGACTTATCGCACCGGGGGAATGGAACCGTCTGTAACAGGGGTTAGCCCGCGCCTACGTCCAGTAGCGACTAACTGGGACGTACACGAGTTCGTCGTCCTAGAGTGGTCAAAATTTTTAGCTCACCCTTTATTTAATATAACATTTTATATTTCAATTTTTATTTAAATTTTTGTCAAGGCCTTTAAATTTGTTGCAAGTTGAGTCGGCCACGTTGAAACAGCATGACGGTTCCAACGGCTGCTGTCCGCCCAATGGGCCTACATGCGATGGACAAAGACCCGCCCATTTGGTCCCGACCATAGCTTCCGGTGGACGCGCAGCCGTGCTGATTTTTTTGACGCCCAAATTTCTGTGGGCCCCATCAAGGGTGCAATGGTCCTTGGACCATTACCGCGGCTGTTGGCGCTGGACTGAGTGCTGTATCCTGACTCAGAAGACTTGGGCGATATTTCGCTCGAGCAGCACCGCACATGCGAAGGGCCTCCCCGCCCCTTCCGTAGCCATGGCCATTGCCACGGGGTCCTCCAACGGCATCACTGTCACCCCACGTCATCGCCGGCACTGGTGCAAGTGCAATCAACCATTGGCTGGACCCTCACCCGCGACCATGCTGGAGAGGCCAATGGTGTACGGTGGAGGAGCCATCGGGATAGCACGAGATGTGGTGGTGGCGCTGGGGGCTTTGTGGCTGAGAGAGGCCACGACTTGGGGTGCTTTGATGGAGGTCCCTTGGCGCGTCCGAGGGTGTGACCATTGGATAGGGTAGCGACTACGACTGTGCGCTGGTGATGGGCGGCTTTTAGCGCCGGGTTCTCTCGTGGACCTTTGTCACCTGAGACGGACATCTCGCGGGAGCTCTGGCTGCCGCTGAAGGGGGTTGTAACCGCGAGGGACTGCCATCGCCATGACCAGGAGAAGTAGGGGTTGGGTGCCGGAGGACCATCAACACCACTAATCTCGACCAGGAGGTCCCATCGCCGGCAGGGATTCTTTGTGGTCTGCTTCCGTCGGGACCAACAGGGGGTGCTAGTGGCAATGCCGCTATTGCTTGCGGCAGCGGCGGAGGACCCCAGTGGATGTCGCCAGTGCCGTTAAGACCATCGGGCTAGTCTGCTGCCATTTAGAGAGCCGTAGAGAGGGTGACGGGATCCCTATAACCGCGAAGGATGCCGCTGTAAGCACCCGAAACGGGATATCCGTAGATCTCCCTTTTCCGGCCCCTACGCTTGCTTTAGTGTCTTGGTGGATGGGATGTTAGTGTTTGTGGTCGCCAGGAGCTAAAGGCTCCAAAATATAGTAGAAATAAATAAAAATGAAGGATAAAAATGACCGTCGTACCTTTGGAAGCGGGGAGATTGTTGGGTTCTGACTTCTCCTCTCTCAGCCGGCCGAAAGAAGAGAGCTTAGTGAGTCCTTCATCTTTGATCCGGTTGAAACTCTGCCTCGGCCGGATTTACCTAAAAATGTACATAAGAAAACATAAAAACAAGTGAAGAGATCATTAGTTCTAGTGAAAGTGTAGAATCATGCTCAAATTCGAATGTAAACATGAAAGAGGGAAGGAACTGACCGGATTGGGACTAAATCCCAACCCCTATTTAGAAGGTTTAAATATGCTTGAAAATGCAAATGAGTGGCTTAATATATGCTAAATGACATGTTAATGAAAGTTAAAATGAAAGGGGGGAGCAAAGGATCAAACGGGAGGGTAAAAGAAACTCAAAAAATGAAAAACGGGGTCTGCCCTGCTAGTGCCCCATATATGGGGTGCTAACTGCAGGTGTCCCCTTGATGGGGCGCATTGACCAAAGTCAAAGCGCCCTATTTATGGGGCACCAGGGACTAGTTTTAGCAGATTTTCTTCCCTTCTTCGTAGCGTCGCCCCAGAGTGTAGGAAGGCCTCCAAGATGGAAAAAAGACTTCTTCAAGCAGCCAATACTCAAGTGAAGCTAATGGAAGAGTTTTTGGCACTATATGTAAGGGAAATGGAGTGTAGAGGCCCTCAAAGTTGTAGAAAAATCATATTTCTGAAGAAGGAAACTGCAGGTTTTTAGGGTTTTTAGGAGAGGGTTTTGGAATGGTTTGAGAGCTTGGAGAGGGGTTGTAAGACCTTGGGAGTGTTGTGGTGGATGAGAGAGTTTGGGGGGCGCCCTTGGTGTGTCCTCAAGCCTCCAAATGGGGGTCCTTTATATAGCCAAGAAGAGGGCAACTTTATCTACAGAACTGTCTCATCAATTTGTCCAGTCAGTCAGACCAGGTGCAGGTGGCCTATTTATAGGGCACCTGGTGCCCTATAAGTAGGGTGCCAGGTGCCCTGTATATAGGGCACTTTGACCCTGGTCAACGCCTATCGATCTTCTTCGGAACATGCCGAAAAGCCTGATTTTTCTGGAAAGCTCGGTTCCCTTAAAAGGTTACTCAAATATTATTCATGAAAACAAGAATTCAAGCTCTTCAATTGGACCAAAATTGTGTGTCTATAGCTTGCCTTGCCTTGGCGTCGGCTTTGCAAGGGAGTGACATGAATGAAGCGTAGGCGAATGTAGTGAAGCGCAGTGAGGCGCAGTGGAATGAAGTGGTAACGGATTGAAAAGGTGACGCCAAGGTGTAGATTTAGACATGCCTTCATTGTCCTAGTTGAGTGGAATAAAACTTTACCGAACTCTGAGATTACCCTTTGTCTCATCGAAACCTTCCCTTTGGTTGATTGGCTAAAGAGAAGAACAGTACTTAAAGTAAATAACTAAAATCCCACGTGGGGGAGAATTGTTACCGACCAGGACCCGAACTGCATGGTGTGCTGGACTCGGTAGAAATGCATTGAAAAGTAAATTACGAAAAGTAAAGAGGAGACAACCAATCAACCAAGGTTGGGTTCTTCAAATTCATAAGGTTTTACTCAACAATACCAGTTCAGTTCGATATGGAAAAACTTCTTGTTTCGATGAAATCATTGTTAAAACATGTTGGAAACCGATTCTGCGAAAAATCAAGACCTCCTCTAGGGGCTATAAAAGACCATCTTTAGAAGGTTCATGGTGGGACTAGAAGGAGAAAGCAGAGAATGATTATGGTGGGATGAAGATGTATGAAATGATGCATGCTGGGTTTAAAGAAATTCAACTAAGTATAAGAAAATAGTTGAAGATATAGGTTTAGCATAACGGGTCAGGACATCCGTAAAGAAACCGTCATCCCCGCATATTCAACTTTGGCCTATCTGCAAGCCTAGGAAATGACTGAGCCCTCACTGATTTTGTTGAAGGGGTTCTCAAGCTCAGCCCCCTCTAGACTTGAGGTCTTCAACATCTCAAATATTACTTATTTTGATAGATGCAATACTAAATGCAAGTCCTAATAGGGGTTGGGGTAGTCCACTTTTGTTTTTCAATTTTTTATTATTTTTGGTTGTTTTTGCTTCCTCTAGTGTCTGGGGATATGAAGCTGGCATGCCTTCTCCTGTTCCTGCACCCACTTGAGAGAAGATATTAGAACTTTATTTTGGCTTAGTCCCTTGTGAGGAGAGGGCAAAGTTGCCCTGATCTTTTGTCAAGGGACATCGGCCTTATCAAGTTAAAGATAACAGAAAACCATAAGTATGCACGAAAGGAAATATGCAAGACTGAAATTAAACATGAATGCAAAGGCAGATAGTCAATCTAGAAAGCAAATTTTTAGGTGTTTTGAATTTTTTGATTTGTTTGATTTTTGATGGTTTTATAATGTTTTTGATGTTTTGAAACTTTTATGATTTTTTTTGGTGTTTTTAATTTTTACCTTTTTTAAGAATTTTGATTTTATGAATTTGTTTGGTATTTCTGAAGTATTCGATTTTTTTTTGGTTTGGTGTGAAAGAAACGACCATCTCATCCTTTGCCTTGCTTGCCATAGGTGCCCCTCATCGTTACCCAAGGGTTAAGAGTAGGCATCACGTGTAAGAAAGTGCCTAGTCCGAGATCTTCTGACCTTCCGCCTTTGATAGGCTACAACTTTTCTTGGATCCAGTTGGTCAACCCTGCTCGCAAGGTTAAAGAGGGAAGAGGATTGATGGTAAGTCCTTAATAGGATTCATGGGTGTCAAATTTGTTTCTCTACTAGTGCCCGAGTTGCCCGTTTGAGATTTGACATCCTCGGGTCCTTCTTTCTAGCCCTTTTTCTTTGATGGCCCACATTCAGACAGGTCTTTTTTCTTTTGCTTGATTTTGACCTGAGGGGTTCATTGTCCATCTTTTGGAACCTTTTCCTTTTTTTGGGCTTTTGTTGGTACACATTCAGTCAGGTCTATTCTTTTGCCGACCTGAGGGGTCATTGCCCATCTTTTGTCACCTTTTCTTTTTAAGAAGTCAGACCTTTAGAGGCATCCTCCTACTAAGGTAATGGGCACTTTCGATACTCCTTATTCTAACTCCTTTAATCCGTTCTGGACTAAAATAAGAAGAGAATAGGATAGGGTTGACCTTCTTTTGCCAAGTGTTGCCTAGCTTTCTCTCTGACTTCCAATCTTCGGATTCCAAAACCTAGGTGTGTAGTGTGTGGAGTATGATGCCCATCCTTATTTCTCTAAGTGACAAGTTGGTGCACCGAACAAGCAAGCGTCAGATGTTACCGTCATTCTTCACACCTTTGGATTTTATAGATTTTTTGTGAATTTTGTTTTAAGGGAAATATTTTTTGAGGTATATACCATTCCAGGGATGAGCTAGTTCTTCTCCTTCTACATTAGTTAGCTTATATGAATTACCAGGATAAACAGCTGAGATTACATATGGACCCTCTCAATTAGGTTGAAGTTTGGAGTGGGGACCGCCCGGCTTAATGAATATTCTTTTAAGCACAACCTCATTGATTTCAAATTTTCTCTCCACCACCCTCTTCTGATAAAATCATTTAAGTCTATTCTGATAAGATCTAGCATGTTCGGCAGTGGCCAGCCTCATTTCGTCCAAGAGTTCGAGTTGCGCGAGAAGGGAATCTTGGCGTTCATCCATCAGAATGTCTCGATCGATCTGGACTCAGAGGGAAGGAACGAGTACTTCATATGGGACTACCGCCTCCATCCCAAATGCCAAGGCATAGGGAGTTTGACCCGTTGGGGTTCGAATAGAAGTGTGATAGGCCCATAGAGCATCAACTAACTTATCTGGCCAGTCCGCGAACTTGCTATGCTAGACTTACAAGTCTTCTTAATGATTTTTATCAGAGTTTTATTGGTGGCTTCTGCCTGACTGTTGCCTTGAGGATAATATGGAGATGAATGATGCAATATGATGCAATAACTGTTGCAAAGGTCGCGCAGCTCCTGAGAGATGAATTGTGGTCCATTGTCGGTGATGATGTCGCCTGGGATCCCGAACTTGGCAATGATGTTGCGTTTGATGAAGGTGCAGACTGTTGATGCCTTGATTTCCACATATGCTTCCGCTTCCGCCCACTTGGTGAAGTACTCCATTGTCGTTAGGATGAAGGATTTGGTTTTGTTTGTGGAGTTTGGGTCACCAAGGGGTCCGATAACATCAAAAGCCCACATAGCGAAGGGCCATGGGGCATGAATCGGGTGAAGGGAAGACGCGGGAGAATGAATCTTGTCGGCGTGAAGTTGACATTGATGATAGTGCCGAACAAAGATCGAGCAATCTTCTTCCAGAGTAGGCCAATAATATCCTTGCCTGATGATCTTCTTGGCGAGGACTTGGGCATTTACATGGCTCCACATACTCCGGAATGTGCTTCTTTAAGCACCAATTCAGCCTCTTCTTCATCTACGAACCTTAGTAGAATGCCGGCCAGACTCCTTTTATAAAGCACTCTGCCTAAAATGGTGTATCTCTGGGAGACTCTTCTAATGGCTTTCTTTTCCTCGGTAGTCAAACCTGATGGATATGTCTGATCCTGACAGTAATTCGCAATCTCATGATACCATGGTTTCTCACCCTCTTCTAGTTCCTCCAACTCAACCAAAGACACTTCCTCCTTTTGCTCAATGTACTCCTTCCTTTCAAACTCTTCTTTAACTCTCAAGAATCGTGCATCCTCTACTGCCGGAATGGTACGTCAGCGGACGTAGATCGTCCTAACTTGTCTGCCTAGCGGGACAGATAGTGAAGATGCTAGGGAAGCGAGAGCATCGGCAAGAATATTTTGAGCACGAGGAACATGAATGAATTCGAGCTTGGAGAATAGCTTGATGTAACAGGCGGTGAGTTCTTGGTATGGTCTGAGCCCAGGATGAGATGTGCGGTATTTGGCAAGCACTTGGTAGAGAATCAACTGACTGTCACCGATCACCCTTAATTTAGTGATACCATAGAAGTGAGCGGCCTCCCAGCCGGCCAATAAGGCTTCATACTTAGCTATATTGTTTGTTGTTGGAAAATGGAGCTGAAATGCCTATGGAATGGTGACACCTTCAGGTGACAGAAGAACAATCCCTATTCCTCTACCCTGGGAGTTTAATGCCCCATCAAAATATAAAGTCCACAGATTAGAAGATCGAATGGACATCAATTCTTCGTCGGAGAATTCTGATTGGATATGGTCAAAGATTGGGATAGGATGATGGGCAAGGTGTTCAGCAATCGCATAGCCCTTGATCGCCTTCTGTTGGATGTAGGTGATGTCAAATTGAGAGAGAAAGCTCTGCCAACGTGCCAACCGGTCAGTCAGGACTGATTTTTCTAGGAGAAACTTGATGGGATTCATGCGAGCAATGAGATTAATCTCGTGGGTTAGAAAGTAATGTTTAAGCTTCTAGACCACCCAAACCAGGGCGGCACAGTTTTTTTCCATGGTTGTATACTTCTGCTTGCAAAGATCAAAGATTTTGGACAAATAGTACGCTGCTCGCTCTTTCCTTTCGCCATCTAACTATGCCAATACTGCTCCAAGGGATCCTTCCAAAATTGAGATGTATAAGATTAAGGGTTTGTCGGGAACCGGAGTTTTGAGCACAGGTGGGCTTGACAAATATTTCTTTAAACCATCGAATGCCTCCTGGCATCTTGAATCCCATCTGAATTCGACCTCCGCCTTGGTTAACTCATAGAATGGTTTGCACCTTTGGGAGTGTTGTGAGATAAACCGGCGAACAAATTGAAGCCTACCAATCAACCCTCTCTGCTCTTTTAAGTTCTTTGGTGGAGGCATATCAATGATGACCTTGGCCTTGTTGGGATCGATTTCGATGCCTCTTTTACTAACGATGAACCCAAATAGCTTTCCGGATGATACTCCAAACACACATTTCTTGGGGTTCCTTTTAAGCTTATATTCCCTGGCTCGTTGCAAAACCCTTTTTAACACCTCAGCATGCTTATCTCGGGTCCGAGATTTAACCACTAGATCATCCACATACACCTCTACAAATTTATGCATCATATCATGAAATATTGCCACCATGGCCCTTTGATAAGTTGCTCCAACATTCTTTAATCCAAAGGGCATGACGACGTAGCAATAAGTTCCCCAAGGTGTAGTGAATGAGGTCTTTTTTGATCCTCTTCTGCTAACCGGATTTGATTATACCCTGAATATCCATCCATGAATGATAGGGTTTCATATCCAGCTGTGTTATCAACAAGAACATCGATATGAGGAAGGGGGAAATCATCTTTCGGACACGCTCGGTTTAAGTCCCTAAAGTCAATGCAAATTCGAACCTTTCTATCCTTCTTCATGACCGGGACTATATTTGCCACCCATTGCGGATAGAGGACAACTCTAATAAATTTTGCTTGATGTAGCTTATCAACCTCTTCCTTCATCTTCAATGCTATGTCTGGGTGGAATCTCCTTAACTTTTGATTGACCGGGGTAGCTTCGGGTTTTAAAGTTAATCGATGCTCCACCAATGACTTGTCTAACCCCCGGCATATCTTCGTATGTCCAAGCGAACGTGTCCTTGTATTCCTGTAGTACCCCCATTAGATTCTGTTCTTATAAAGGGGTGAGGTTGGCACTGATGAGGATATTCTTAGGATCTTCCAGTTTTCCAAGATTAAGTTCCTTAGTCAGTTCATCCGCCGTGGCTGATGGTTCTTCAAATCTCTTCAATCCGGATGTGTAAGCATCAGCCAAATCCTCTTCTTCATCCTCAGTATCAGGATCCTTTTCCGATACAACCTCGTAAACTCCCAAAGTTGGATCAATGCTGTCCTTCTCCTCATATCGAATTTCACCAAGCTGGATCGCATTTTCTAGATACTTTGGTAGCTTGGTACATTCTATGCTTTTCCGAGCTAACTGATGTAGGTATCTTTCTGGAACTCTTCTACCTCTAATTTTTGTCCTATTTTTATTGGAAACTAAACCTAAAGAAGAAGAAGGTAAATAAGGGAAGGAAGAGGAGGTGGAGGGAGTGGAATTTATTGGGGAGGATGGAGAGCAAAGAAGGTCAATCAAGGATCTGGTGGCTCCTTGGGTCGAATGCCCTTCCGGGGCAAGTTGAGATGTTTCCTCGATCGAAATTTGAGTTTCGAGGAGGACATTTTTTTTTGGGGAGTGCTAAACATAAAGACAGAATGGGCTTCAGGTGCCCGATTTGGGTTGAGATCAACTATGGGAGCCAAAGTAGGCGGAGATATTGATAACGAGGGAAAGACTTCGAGCAATGTTTGATAGAGGGGGCTTTCGGGCCCAATGTTGACAGAAAGAGATGATGGGCCAGTAGGCCGGATGATCATGGAAGAAGGTGGGTTCATAGACCCAATAAGAGGAGGATGTGGGCTTGAGGGCTCGGGTTTAGGAGATGGGCTTGAGGGCCCAAGAATTGGAGAAAATGAGCACAAAGGCCCGTATTCGGTAGAGGGGCTCGATGGCCCAAGAGCAACAAGTGGGTACGCGGACCCATAAGTTGGGCCTGAGGGCCTAGAAATAGGGATCGGGCCAAGAAGCCCAGGGAGAGCATCACAGTGGGTTGAGGCGTTGGCCCCAAAGGATGAGATAATGAGGGAGGACCCTCGTGGAGTTGGTTGGACTTTTTCTCGAGTCGGTTTGGCAATATGACCCTTGGGTGGGTCAACAGGTGGTTCAGCCCGGAGTGGTTCATTTCTTGACCCTTCTTCATTGGTGGAAAACATAAGAGATATTTCTGGGTACAAGTCATCTTCAGGGTCGTTGGTTCTTCTTCTCTTCTCTTGGTCCATCTCTTGTTCTTCCTTGTTCTCAGCCAGTTGAATGGTCTCTTTCTTGATGAAAAACTTTTGTAAGCATCCAGAAAAGTATCTGCTTTTGAGATTCTGACCATTCACAGTCTTTCCATCATACCCAACCCCGCTTTTTGGTTGTAACCTCATTAGATTGATTGGCTCAGCTACGCCTTGCAGTTCCTTGCCTAGTCCTTGGCATTCTTGGTATCCCAAACTCTTCATTATATGCCACCCTATAGTTTCATTTTTCTCTCTTTTTCTTCTCCGCACTTGCTTGGGCTGCCTACTTATTTCTGGAAGATCCAAGATTGTCAAAATCAGCTTGTTTGGCAACCCGAGAAGTGGTGGTGGAGAAGATGGATGATCTAGGGGCATGCTAGTCACCTTAATCACCTGTCCCTTGTAAGGAAATTTGAGACACTGGTGATTGGTGGAGGCGACTGCCTCTAGTGCTTCCAAATAGGGACGTTCCAGAATGACTTTATATGTTGGATCCATCTCAAGTATGTGGAAGTCAACAATGACTGTTTGGGGTCCAAGCTTCACATTTAATGTAATCATGCCATTGGCAGGCTTTTTCGAATTGTCACATGCGGTCACTGTTGTAGACACGCCAAATTCGCCTAATTCAGAGCATAAAACTCATGTTTTATAGGGTAACATGTGCGATTGACCTTATAATGATGCCGGGTCTTTTTAAGTTGATTTTGAGCTTCGCCGAATGAAATCGGATGTTTTCCGAAGTTTTCCGCAAAAAGCCATAATTTCCGAGCGAAAGCCACACGTAAATCGTGTAAACACAAAATTGGCCGAATGACAAATGCCTAATGATCATGCATTGAAGGTTATGGTCATATTCACACCCCGGACAAGTTTTGTTGCATACCGTGCCTTTCCGGTTTGCCGTCAGAGTCATTTTGACCTGTATCGGATCTTCTGTTCACTGTCCTAACTTATGGACAAAATTCTGAAGTTTTGTAGGGTGTGATGGCTGATCCGATGCTATAGGAAGCTTCTTCGGCCTGTTATCTTTCCAACGCAACAAACGGCGTCGAATTCCGAGTTCGGGAGTGTTCGCAATGGCTTCCGGAAGAAGGACGCGCAAAAATAGTCCCATGCGCCCGGGTTCCTGGTCACATGCGCCCGGGACCCAGGGCACATGCCCATGCGCCCTACCAGTGAGGCACGTGACCTCGTGCCCTCACTTGAGGGCACATGCGCCCTACCCTGGAGGCACGAGGGACCCAGTTTTTCACCGGGACTCTACCACTGAACCGATCGACCGGATAAGACCATTTTTTTCGGGAATAGTGTCATGCGCCCTCACTGGGGGGCACATGCGCCCCTCTGAGGGGCGCATGCGCCCTGCACCAGGGCGCAAGGTACCCTATTTTTTAGTCTGGATCGCGCCGTTCGTTCTCCTATAAATAAACTCTGATTCCGGTCGTTCCAAGGGCATGAGCACGACCCCCCAGGAATCTCAAGACATCCAACCTCCCTCCTGCATTGATTTTGTGATTTTTAGAGAGAGAATTTCGAGTTTTTAGAGAGAGAAAAGTCGGTTCAAGAGAGAGGAAGGCTGTTCTGCAGGTGATCTTCCAAGTCTCTCTTCTTCGGCCTCTACAGCATTGTGTGGACGTCTACTGCCTGAGCTCTCTTTATCAAAGTTCTTCCTATCCAAGTCTTCTTCAGTTTGCAATTGAAGGAACTTGATTCCTAGGTCAAGGGCTGGTCGTGACGAGCGCAGAAGCAAAGTCGCGCCTGGCAGATCCTGGACTGCTGCTCGGCTTTTTCGACAACCCATATTTGGCTATATCTTTCTCTATTCAACTCAGAATATTTTAGTTCTTTTTCCTATCTCTTTGATTCGTGATTCTCAATCCTCCTATCATTTTTTTACATTTTTTACATTACTTTTATTATGTTATTCCTAAAATAAAAAAGGGGTTAGAGATAACCCGAATCCGGTCAGTTTCTAGTCAATTGTGTGTTTTATGTTATTCATTTTACATATACTCCACCTTGTTTAGTTCTAATAGTCTTTTTCACTTGTTTGTTCATCTAGTTGCACAGAATATCAAGCACCCACCGCATTGAGGACTCTTCTTCATCGGCCGGCCGAAGAAGGAGAATCTTTAACTTACATTCTTCACGCTAAGGTACACACGGTCATTTTAATTCTATAAATCGGAACCCACGGTTCCTGGCGACCACATGTCTTAATTTATTTCTTCTCACCCTCTTCCCACATGACCCGAACCATCTCTTTGGTGATCGAGCGACGCCAAGGGATGAAAGTTCGGGGATCAATGTGAGTGTGGGACCGAGGTGAGAGTTACTTTCCGAGTTTTATTCCTTTCTTTTCTCATCCCCTCTTGAGGTGACGATCTAGGTTCACGGACTTCCCTGAAAAGGAGAGGACCCCGTCGAATTTTCAGAGTCGACAGCTTTGTGGCGACCACGGTGGGACAAGCAATGTCTTCAACCGTGGGTGCTTAGTGTTTTGTTTGCAACTAGTTCTAGTTCTAGACCGGTTCCCACGTGAGTCTTTCCTTCTTTCCACCTTTCTTAAGTTCATGCCATCTCAAAATTTATGATTTCACCCATCTTTCATCAGATCTGAAGTGCCAAGTATGCCATTTAATTTCTGTCATTTTATCTAAACCAGTTCGCACGTGAACCACCCTTTTCCTTTTAAGCCGGTTCCCGCGTGAACCAATCTCTTTCTTTACTTCGGTTCCCACGTGAACCAAGCCCCTTTTTTTCCAGATCTATCCCAACTTGGATCAGATATTTGTTCACCTTTAATTGGCCCCGCGTGGCCCTCTTTTGACCATTCAAACCGGTTCCCACATGAACCACCCTTTTTACCCAAAACCGGTTCCCGCGTGAACCACCTTTACCTTTTACCCCGGTTCCCACGTGAACCAGCTTATTCTTACATCGGTCCCCACGTGGACCACCCCTTTTGCTTGGCTATCATATCTGAACCCTCTTCTTTCCATCACCTTTTCACTATCTCCATTTGGCTCACATAAGAAACAAGGTCTAGATTCTAGTTTCTAGTTGCTTGTCTAGTTTCTAATTTCTTGTCTTGTGTCATTGCTTGTTTATTTAAGTTCATGTTTTTCTCATTACTTGTTTTATTACTTGATTGCATGCTCTTCTCCTTCTCTCTACCTCCTTCTTTTACACTTTTTTGAGGCGGGAGCTCACTCTCCCATTTATCCCTCCCATCCAAAACACCCTCTTGGTGGATTCTGACCTCTCTTCTGGGATATTCCTTCCTAGTTGACTTGGTTGGCTTTCATCAAGGCCTCTGTAATTCCTCATACGTGGAGTATTCCTCTTCATAATCAGGTTGGTTGTACCACTCCCCAAAACCCGAAGCATCCTACGTTACCTACACGTGGTGAGATTGTGTGAAACCTAGGTCATTGGAGATTGGAGTTAGGATCCTAACCCATTTGTTGAGAGAACAATTCTTAACAAAATTCATAAACCTAAGGTTTAATCAAAATCATTGCGTAATCTTGCTTTCAAGTCTTTGCATCACTTGTTTGTCAAACAAAAAAATTCAAATCTCTAACTTTTTGCAAAATACTAAAAACCAAAAAAAAAGTTCTTTGTTTGTTTTGTGAACTTGTTTGTTTTCACGCTAAGTTCAATGCAACTAAGGTATGGAAGGCACGTTAGAATGGCGGAACAAGCTGAACATCAAGAGCACGAGATGGGTCATCAACCAAATCCGTCAGATGGTCGTGTTAATCCATTGTTTGAGTCAGAAGCGCAAGAGGTCTTTCAACCATATGCTCCTCGTGATGTTGAACAACTCTTTAGGGAGTTGTCTCTCTATACCGACCCAGAAACCTATGCCCGTATACAATCCATGGTGAAGGGCAAAATTTCTTCAGATCAGGCTGAAACCAATCAAGTTGCCTTATCTCCTCGTCCTCTGGTTCGACTACCACTCATTCAACCACCTATTGTTCAACAATCTGTGATTCAACCATCATTTTCACTAGCACAACCATCTGTAGTTCAATCATCTATAGTTCAACCATCTGTGGTTCAACCATCATTTGTTCAGCCATCTTATTTTAACAATGTTGCTCCCCCAATCCACCAAGCCATGGGACAATCTTCAAGTCATGCTCCTCAATTCCAAAATCATGTCTCTAACCACATACCCCCACCAGTAAACCAAGAACCTGCTCTCACCCAGGCAATCATGGATCAGCTCACCCAGATGAATGAACGTTATGAAGAGCTGAGATGTCTCCTGAACTCCAAGTCAGTTCCTGAGATTTCCATTCCTTCTCTGCCAGTCCTACACCTGCCACCTTCTGAGCTACCAGTTTATCGCCGCTACAATGGTACTGGCAGCCCTTTTCTCCACCTTAAAGATTTTCTCTATGAATCCTCATTCTGGAAAGATGATCGTAGGGTTCTTGCTTTCTTGTTCCGCCGATCACTAGAAGGGTCTGCATTGGAATGGTTCTACTCGCTCGACTCCGTTGAGGCAAGAGACTTTGATATCGTCAAGACCAAATTCTTGCAAAGATACAGAGACCGGGTGGCACCAGCATGCTCCATTACAGACTTGATTGCTGAGAAGATGAAGCCCGAAGAGGACTTCATAAAGTTTGCTGATCGCTGGAGGGGAATGGCAGAAAAATTGACAGATGTGATTTCTGAAAGGGAACAAGTGAAGATGCTTATTGGCAACACTACACCTGCCTTGAGGAATGTATTGATCATGCACCGTCCTACCACCATGAATGAACTCTATGACAGTGCCCGATACTTGCAAGCCCACTTCAAGGATGCCACCATGATAAACCCTTTTGATCCTAAACCTAGAAACTTCAGGAAAACCCCCTCTGCACCAGTTGGGCCTACAACCGAAGGAGTGGTCAACAACAAAGCTATAAACACTGTGGGGAACCAGGGAGGGAACCGTCAAAACCAGTTCAGAAACCCACCACAGAACCCTTCCTATTACCCCCCTCAGCAACAAGTTAGGCCACCACAACCACGACAACCACAACAACCCCCGCAACCAGTAGCATAACCCCAGCAACCTCGTCAACCTACCTACACTAGGGCACCGCCACCACCCAATCAAGCACCATGAAGGGGAGGTCCTAGGAGAGAGAACTACCAGCAACTCCCTTACTCCTTGACCGACATCTTCAATGTACTCATGGCAGAAAAACAGTTGGAATTGCCCAAGGAAAGAGAGTTTTGGCCAACAAATGTAGATATGTCCCGATACTGTGCTTACCACCGGTGTCCTGGTCACACTGTAGAAGTGTGCTTTCAATTCAAGGATTACATCCACGATCTGAATGACCAAGGCAGCATTGATTGGGCTCAAATGGGGAAATGCATACAAGCTATGAAGGCTAGGCAGCAGCAGCGGCAGCGTCCACCGGCTCAACCTCAACAACAACCTGGCTTGGGGATTGTTCAGAATCCGCTCCCATTACATGCTCCCGCTCCAGCGCTAGCACCAGCACATCCAAACCCAAGAATTGGTCTAGTACACTCCTTTGTCCAGGGAGACGCCAGTCGTGCTCAAGGTTGGCAACTAAAAAACCAAAATGCAACCATGCCTGTTAACCTGGCTAGGCCTCCTGCTAGGAACCCTCCTAGACAAATAATTCGTGCACCTGCTACCCCACAACTACCACAAAGCTCAATAACCCAACCATTGGCCGCCACTTCTTCTTGCCGACCCATCATTAGGCCAGCCCCCTCTCTAACTACACCTCCTTCAACCATTGCTACACACCGACCCTTGCTCATCCGACCACAACAATCACCACCAAACCTGAACCCCCACCTACGAGCTCTACCACTCCAAAACCCCAACCTATCATACCACCAACACCACAACCAATCCCACAACCTACACCTTCATTAAACTCATCAACCACTTTTGCACCCCGGTCTCTTCTTATTAGGCCACCGGTATTACCATCACTACCACCTCCAAATCCTACCCCTCTACCAACTAACCCCATCATCCCGTAACCATCGATCCCATTACCTATCATACCTGCATCTACACCACCTGTTCCACCACAATCCACCCCAGTTAACCCGTCACCTCTACCCGACCGCCAAATAGCCCCGGTGCTTCGTAGTGGGAGGATGTTCCAGCGGCTCTTTCCACAAGCCAGTACTCAACCACAGGATCCAGTGGAGGAGGAACAAGTAGAAGAACCATTGCCAGGCACAGCCTATGATTTGTTGAAGCATTTGGATAAAACACCGTCCCGTATTTCCATACTTGAGTTGATCAAAAGATCAAAGGTGCACCAGGAGATTCTACAGCAGTACTTACAAAGGGTCATGGTGAGTGAAGATCTCCCACCTGAAAAGATAACTACAGTGTTAGCCCCTAGAAGTGAGCACCCAACACTCACTTTCTCTCAGGTGGAATTAGCAGATTCAGAATTTAGGAGATATGCTTTGCATGTGGCTGTGGTTATTTGTAATATTGAAGTGAAATTATGTTTGGTTGACACTAGAGCTTCTATCAATGTTATGCCGCCAGAAACTTTGCGGTTGTGCGGTATTTCTGAGCAAGAAATCAAGCCATCTTGTGCCATGGTGATGGCCTACAATAACTCCAAGAAGTCTGCACGTGGGGTGGTCACTCTAGAAGTTAAACTTGGACCATGTACGGTCACAACGGATTTTCATGTTCTAGAATTAGATCCAACTTTTCGGGCTATACTTGGGAGGCCATACTTGGAGGTAATAGGAGCCGTGGCTTCAACAAACCACCAAGGCATAAAGTTTCCTTTTAAAGGACAGTGGTCAAGGTGACTAGCATGCCTATAAGGGACAAGCCGAACGATGCTTCTTTACCCCTAGGTCCGTCAATACAACCCCTGCATCTCGGTGGGAGACTTGCCAGAAGTCAGATGCATGACCGCCTCTCTACCAGACACACTGGGATGGCGGATGATGATGAAATTGGGCTATCAGCCTGGAAGGGGTTTAGGCAAGGATCTTCAAGGGATCACTCAGCCAATTGAAACTGTGAAAAGGCCACGCAGGCAGGGGTTGGGATATGAAGAGGGTTCCATCCCAAGGAGAATCTTCTAGCCAGGATATGCCATGGGGCTCCATACATTCTTTATCAAAGGGGAGACCATGATGTTGGCTGAAGATGGCAAAAGGTCTGTGATAGCTGTCAAGAGAAGAAAGGCTCCAGATGAAGAAGAAGAAGACTTGGAAGACCTGTGCTTATCTTTAACTCGTTTGTTCTCAAGTGGGGAAGAGTATCAAGAACCACCCAAGGGCAGACCAATATTGGATCATCTGGTTGAGCATACCACCCAAGTCAAAACCATTCCACGAGGCCCAAATACAACAATCCCATGGTTGAACCTCGTACCTTTGTTTCTAGATCTTTTGGATGGGCTTCAGGGCCCACTTACCCACTTTGGGCCCATGTTCCCTCTTCAACCTTCCACTCTTACTGGGCCAGCTTGCCCATTTGCTTCCCTCATCAACTTCAGAACTGAGGGCTTTTCCCAACATGGGCTCACCTGCCCATTTATTTCTATGATTGGGTCCACGTACCCGTTTACTTTTTTCATCAGTTTTGGATCCATGTGTCCACTTTCTGTTACCATTGGGCCCACGAGCCCCTTTTTCCCCTTTATTCTTAAGTTTTTCTCTCTATTAATTCAGTCATCTTCTAGCAAGCCTCGAGTCACTCAGGCTCATTCTATCTTTTTACTTGAGAATCCCAAAAAAAAACGTTTTCTCTGAAACTCACATTTCCATCGAGGAGACATCTCTACTCATCCCAGAGGGTGCCCCCAATCTGGTATCCCTCTTTTCTGAATCATTTATCGATTTACTCGTTCCCCCCTCCACTGTAAATACCACCTTTCCAGCTTTATCTTCAGTAGGTCAAGTTAGGTTAGGAAATAGGAAAGTCAGAGGCAAGCGAGTTCCAAATAGGTATCTGCAACAATTGGCACAGAAATGCATAGAGTGTGTAAGGCTGCCAAACTTTTTAAAGAATACCATCCAGCTAGATGAAATCCGATATGAGGATAAGCATAACATATATCATACTTTGGGAGTATATGAGGTGGTATCAGAGAAGGATCCCGAATCCGAGGATGAAATCGAGGACTTGGCTGATGCATATGCATCTGGACTTAGAAGATTTGAAGAACCATCAGCCACAGGGAATGAACCGACCAAGGAACTGAATTTAGGAACCCTGGAAGATCATAAGACTATCCTCATCAGTGCAAACCTCACTCCCTGAGAAGAACAATGTTTGATCAAAGTTTTGGAAGAATATAAGGACACGTTCGCATGGACATATGAAGATATGCCGGGATTCGATAATTCATTGGTTGAACATAGATTAACCTTGAAACCTTGAACTACCCCGGTCAAACAAAAGCTCAGAAGATTCCACCCTGATATTGCACTCAAAATGAAAGAAGAGGTTGACAAACTACACCAAGCAAAATTTATTAAAGTTGTCTTGTATCCGCAATGGGTGGCTAACATAGTCCTTGTTATGAAGAAGGATGGACAAATTCGGATTTGCATAGACTTCAGGGACTTGAACCGAGCGTGTCCTAAAGATGATTTTCCTTTACCTCATATCGATGTTTTGATTGATAACACAGCTGGATTTGAAATGCTTTCATTCATGGATGGCTATTCTGGATACAATCAGATCCGGTTAGCTGAGGAGGACCAAGAGAAGACCTCATTCACTACACCTTGGGGAACATATTGCTATGTTGTCATGCCCTTTGGGTTAAAGAATGCTAGTGCCACATATCAGAGGGCTATGATGGCTATCATTCACGACATGATGCACACCCTTGTAGAGGTGTATGTGGATGATTTGGTTATCAAGTCCAAGAGTCGGGAAGATCATTCTGAAGTGCTAAGGAAAGTTTTGCAACGAGCTAGAGAATACAAGCTAAAAATGAACCCTAAGAAGTGTACATTTGGAGTTTCATCAGGAAAGCTACTAGGGTTCATAGTAAGCAAAAGGGGCATAGAGATCGACCCAAACAAGGCAAAAGCAATTATTGGTATGCCTCCCCCGAAGAATATGAAAGAGCTTCGAGGTTTGATTGGGAGGCTACAATTTGTCCTCCAGTTTATCTCACAACATTTCCAAAGGTGTAAACCTTTCTATGAGTTAACCAAGGAGGGGGCCAAGTTTAAATGGGATTCTAAGTGCCAGGAGGAGTTTGATTTGTTGAAAACATACCTGGCAAGTCCCCCTGTACTTAGACCACCAATTCCCGACAAGCCCTTGGTCCTCTACATCTCGGTTCTTGAGAACTCACTTGGAGCAATCCTTGCACAAGTTGATGAAGAAGGGAAAGAACGAGCTACTTATTACTTGTCTAAGATGTTTGATGCTTGTGAGCTGAAGTACACTGTGGTAGAAAAGACTTGTGCTGCTCTTGTTTGGGTGGTTCAGAAATTCAAACATTATTTCCTTGCTCACCAAGTCAAGCTCATTGCTCGTATCAATCCCATTTAGTTTCTGTTAAAGAAGACAATCTTGACTGATCGGTTAGGGCGATGGCAGAGTTTCTTATCCCAATTTGATATCACTTATGTCCCACAGAAGGCAATCAAGGGTTATGCTATTGCTGAACACCTTGCCCATCATCCCATACCCATCTTTGACCCAGTCCGGTCGGAGTTCCCGGATGACGAACTAATGTCAGTCCGATCTTCCAATCTTTGGACATTATATTTTGACGGGGCTCTGAACTCTCATAGTAGAGGGATAGGTATTGTCCTTCTGTCACCTGAAGGTGTCACCATTCCATAGGCTTTTCAGCCTAACTTTCCAGCAACCAACAACATAGCTGAGTATGAAGCCTTGCTGGCCGGGCTGGAGGCCGCTCATTTCCATGGTGCCACCGAACTGAGGGTGATAGGTGATAGTCAATTGATCCTACGCCAGGTTCTATCCAAGTACCGAACTTCTCATCCAAACCTCAAACCCTACCAGGAGCTCACCACCTGCTACATCAAGCTATTCTTCAAACTCACCTTTGTCCATGTCTCTCGTTCTCAGAATATCCTCGCCGATGCCTTAGCTTCACTAGCTTCATCTCTATCTGTCCCGCTAGGCAGGCAAGTGCGGACTATACACATCTGTAAGAGGACAATTCCAGCAATTGAGGATGGACATTTTCTAAAGGTTAAAGAGAGGTTCAACAGAAAAGAATACTTGGAACATTAAGAAGAAATCTCCTTGATTGAGTTAGAAGAATTAGAAGAAGGTGAGAGACCTTGGTATGACGAGATTGCGAGGTATTGTCAAGATCAGTCATATCCACCTGGATCAACCACCAAAAAAAAGAAGGCAATCAGAAGAGTATCCCAGAGGTATACAATCCTAGGAGGAGTGCTCTATAAGAGAAGCCTAAGTGGAATCTTACTCAGATGTCTTGATGAAGAGGAAGCTGAGTTGGTGCTGAAGGAAGCACATTCTGGAGTTTGTGGTGGTCATGTGAATGCCCAAGCCCTTGCTAAGAAAATCATCCGACAAGGGTATTATTGGCCAACTGTAGAAGAAGACTGCTCCATCTTTGTCCGGCATTGTCATTCATGTCAACTCCATGCCGATAAGATTCACTCTCCCGCATCTTCCCTTCATCCAATTCATGCCCCATGGCCTTTCGCCATGTGGGCTTTTGATATCATTGGCCCCTTGAGTGACCTCAACTCCGAAGTGCGCTCAAAATCATTCATTCTGACGGCAACGGAGTACTTCACAAAGTGGGCTGAAGCGGAAGCATTCGTGGAGATTAAAGCGTCAACAGTCTGCTCCTTCATCAAGCGCAACATCCTGGCAAGGTTCGGGATCCCCAGCGACATCGTCACCGATAATGGGCCACAATTTCTTTCTCAAGATCTGCGTGATCTTTGCAACAGGTATCGCATTTCATTGCATCATTCATCACCATACTACCCTCAAGGCAATGGTCAAGTAGAAGCCACCAACAAGACCTTAATCAAAATCATCAAGAAATCTTGTAAGTCTAGCAAATTTGCCGACTGGCCTGATAAGCTTATAGATGCTCTATGGGCTTATCGTACTTCTGTAAGGACTCCCACTGGACAAACCCCGTATGCTTTGGCATATGGGATGGAAGCAGTGGTCCCTTACGAAGTATTACTTCCATCTCTCCGAGTTCAGCTCGACAGGGATATTCTTGTTGATGAGAGAAGAGAATCTCTCATTGCACAGCTTGAACTCTTGGATGAAAGAAGGCTAGCCGCCGCTGAGCATGCCCGGACTTATCAGAATAGACTCAAAAGGTTTTATCAAAAGAGGGTGGTCGAGAGAAAATTCGAGATCGGTGAGATGGTAGTCAAACGCATATTCGTTAAGCCAGGGGGTCCCCGCTCCAAGTTGCAACCTAACTGGGAAGGGCCTTTTGTAATCACTGAAAAGTATCCAGGTAATGCATATGAATTGACTAATGCAGATGGAGAAAAATTGAATCATCCTTGGAATGGAGTTTACCTCAAAAGTACTTTCCATAAAAATGGAGAAACCACTGGTATAATCTCAAGTCATCGATCCTAGGTTGTTTGTGAGAAGTCAAGGGTAGGTACCATCCTACACACACAACACTTCCCAATCCTAGAATCCAGACAACCCGACACTTGTGAAAGGCAAGGCAGAAATCTAGAAATGGAAGGAGTACCCTTACCCTATTCTCTTCTACTCGGTCCAAGATAGGGAGAGAAGATTAGAGAGGGGTAGTATCGAAAACACTCCCACCCTAGTAGGAGGCCGTCTCAGAGGGTACAAAAGGGTGCCAAAAGATGGGCAATGAACCCCTCAGGTTAGAAAAAGAAAAAAATGATCAACCTGTCTGAATGAGTACCCAGAATGATAGTCAAGGCAAATGGCACTAAAAGATGGGCAATGTCCCCACGGGTCAAAAACCTGTCCAAATATGTGCCATACAGAAAAGAGCAAAAAAAGAAAAAAAACCCAAAGAGGCCGAACCCCAATGGGTAATTTGAGTGAGAGTAGAGAAATCCCTCTCAACATCTTCAAACCCTATCAAGGACTTCCTGTATACTCTTCCTCCTTAAACCCCTTGGGTAGGGTAAACCGACCAAATCCAGGTGGAACCCAAGCCGATCAAAGGAAGAAGATTAGAAGGATTCTAGGTAGGGAACTTTATTTTTGCACGTGGCATCTACCACTTGAGTCTTGACAAACCCCAAAGACCGATGACTTGTCTCAAATACTAGCATTTTCTCCACACAAAAAAAGGAATATTTCAAAAACCCAAAAAAGGAATATTTCAAAAGCCCAAAAAAAATTGCATTTTTCAAAATAAATTTTTTTTATTTCAAAAACAAAAAAAATGCATATTTCAAAAATCCAAATTTTTTTGAATACTTTTGAAAATAAAAAAAATGATATTTCTAAGGGAAAAAAATGCTCAGTCATGATCATTGCCTTAGTTGCATCCGTGTTTATTTGATTGTCATGCATATTTCCATTTCTGCATTGCATATCCATTTTTTACTTTAATTACCTTGTTAAGAAGGCTCTTCCCTTTGACCTAAGTCAAAGTTGACCATAATAGGCAAAGGGATGAGTCGTGATGAAGATCTAATCCCTTCTGTCAAGTGTTTCAGGCATTTCAATGCAGAAGAGGAGAAGATTCACACCACGGTAGGTAAGTTCTCTTAACCCTTACCCCTATTTCATTTAAGTCATTTGCTTTGTTCCACCTTATTAAGAAGGCTCCTCCCTTTGACTCAAAATCAAGGCATACGATATACAGGCAAAGGGATGAGTAATGATAAAAATTTAATCATTTTCATTAAGTATTTTCAGGAGCTGAAGAAGCAAAAAGAGAAGGGCAATCAGGTACAAATTTTTTTGAAAAAAAAAATTGCCTCAGGGCGCATGTGCCCTCATCTGGGGGCACATGGCCAGGTGCCCCACCCCAGGGTGCATGGCCAGGTGCCTCCGATCTGGGGCACATGGACAAAAAATTCGAAAAATTCTGAAAAATCTCAAAAAATCAGAAATTGTCTATAATGTTAAAAGTGACAATTTTGCTAAAGGAACAATCATCAAAAATGTTGTTTTGACATCCAAATGATGGTTTTAATAGTAAAATCTTCAGTTGATCATTTCATGAACAATATGCTTCATATGACAATTTCGCCTGTTGGGTACTAACCAGAAATGTGCAGGCAATCTTTTAAGTCCTAACAGGTGAATTAGCGAGATCGGTATTCCCCAAGAAAACATCATGCCAACTTTTTGGCGAAAAGAGAGGAAGTGCCACCCAACTGAACATTATCGTGGTGCTGTATTCCATCAGAAGGCAAGACAAGGATGGACTAGAGGTGTTGATGAATCAGGCAGTCGATGCAAGTTGATAGATCACGTCTGAAGACTTCACTCAAATTCTCAGTTTCTCATCAATCTCACATCATCACCATCACTTCATTTTGCATTTCACCTCACTCTTATCATTTGCCATTTAGTTATGTTAGGTCCATTTGATACGTATTATAAGCATTATTGTTGAAGACCTTGAGAGTGAAAATGACTGGGCCCGAGGTCCCCTTCAACAAAATCTACGACGGCTTGGTCATTTCTTCACACTCACGGATAAGCCAAAATTGAACATTGGAGGGACGATGGTTCCTAATCGGGTGTCTTGACCTCCAATAGACAATCTATATCTTCAACTATTTTCTACATAATTTTCTATATTTTCATATCCATCTCTTTTTCATTCTTCATTATTACCAATGTTATCCCATCATGTTTTATTCTTTCCTTTATTTTATCCCATCATGTTTTATTCTTTCCTTTCTTTTATCCCACCATGTCTTTTATCCCACCCCACCGTGGCAATTGTCATGCCATTGCTATTCTTCTTTCCCATCAATCTATGTTAGTCCTACCATTATCTTTCAATCTCACTATGGCTTAAGTTTGTTTTGTCGTTTTCCGAATACTTGATTTTCTGCTAGAGCGTGATTCATGGTTTTCATGATACCCGAGCAATTTTGTTTTGCTTAAAACGAACCCTTTTAGAATTTGAGATTATTCCACTCAGAATTAAACTGAGTATTTTGGTGAAACTTGAATGAACTTGAGATTCCAAATATGATGGATTGGTATTCTTTACATTTTAAGATCAACTTCTCTTTTACAAACTTTAGCCCATCACAGTGCAAGAACACCGCAAAGTTCGAGTTGCTGGCTGATGATGAACCTACGAATTTGAGGACTCCTCACCACGCTGAGGGTTGGCTACATCCTTTTATCCTTTATCATTTACTTTTTCATCTCTCATGCCAAGGGCATGTCTTTTACCAATCAATTATGTGAGGTTTTGATAGAACATGAAAGCGATCTAGAAGACTCAGCGAGATTCATATTGCTGGATCAGGTAGATAAGCGTGTCTATATCTACACCTTGATGCCACCTTTTCAGTCCATCACCATTCTATTCTGCTACATTCATCTACGCTCACTTGCATTCCATTACAGTTCACTCCGAATCACTCCGCTTCATTACATGCTACTCCCTTACAAAGCTGACATCAAGGCGAGGCAAGCTGTAGACACGCCAAATTTGCCTAATTCAGTGCATAAAACTCATGTTTTATAGGTTAACATGTGAGATTGACCTTATAATGATGCCGGGTCTTTTTAAATTGATTTGGAGCTTTGCCGAACGAAATCGGATGTTTTCCGAAGTTTTCCGCAAAAAGCCGTAATTTTCGAGAGAAAGCCACACGTAAATCATGTAAACACAGAAATTGGCCGAATGACCAATGCCTAATGATCATGCATTGAAGGTTATGGTCATATTCACTCCCCGGACAAGTTTTATTGCATACCGTAACTTTCCGGTTTGCCATCGGAGTCATTTTGACCTGTATCGGATCTTCTGTTCACTGTCCTAACTTCCGGACAAAATTCTGAAGTTTTTTAGGGTGTGATGGCTGATCCGATGCTATAGGAAGCTTCTTCGGCCTGTTATCTTTCCAACGCAATAAACATCATAGAATTCTGAGTTCGGGAGTGTTCGCAATGGCTTCCGGAAGAAGGATGCGCAAAAACAGTCCCATGCGCCCGGGTTCCTGGTCACATGCGCCCGGGACCCAAAGCACGTGCCCATGCGCCCTACCAGTGAGGCACGTGACCTTGTGCCCTCACTTGAGGGCACATGCGCCCTACCCTGGAGGCACGAGGGACCCAGTTTTTCACCGGGACTCTACCACTGAACCGATCGATCGGATAAGACCATTTTTTTCGGGAATAGTGCCATGCGCCCTCACTGGGGGCACATGCGCCCCTCAGTGGGGCACATGCACCCTGCACCAGGGCGCATGCGCCCAGGGGTAGGGCGCAAGGTACCCTATTTTTTAGTCTGGATCGCGCCGTTCGTTCTCCTATAAATAAACTCTGATTCCGGTTGTTCCAAGGGCATGAGCACGACCCCCAGGAATATCAAGACGTCCAACCTCACTCCTGCATTGATTTTTTGATTTTTAGAGAGAGAATTTCGAGTTTTTAGAGAGAGAAAAGTCGGTTCAAGAGAGAGGAAGGCTGTTCTGCAGGTGATCTGCCAAGTCTCTCTTATTCGGCCTCTACAGCAGTGTGTGGACGTCTGCTGCCTGAGCTCTCTTCATCAAAGTTCTTCCTCTCCGAGTCTTCTTAAGTTTTCAATTGACGGAACTTTATTCCGAGGTCGGGGGCTGGTCGTGACGAGCGCAGAAGGAAAGTCGCGCCTGGCAGATCCTGGACTGCTGCTCGGCTTTTTCGACAACCCAGATTTGGCTATATCTTTCTCTATTCAACTCAGAATCCTGTTGTTCTTTTTCCTATCTCTTTGTTTCGTGACTCTCCATCATCCTATCATTTTTTTACATTTTTTGCATTACTTTTATTCTGTTATTCCAAAAATAAAAAAAGGGGTTAGAGATAACCCGAATCCGGTTAGTTTCTAGTCAATTGTGTGTTTTATGTTATTCTCTTTACATATACTCCACCTTGTTTAGTTCTAATAGTCTTTTTCACTTTTTTGTTTGTATAGTTTCACAGAATATCAAGCACCCACCGCGTTGAGGACTCTTCTTCATTGGCCGGCCGAAGAAGGAGAAGCTTTAACTCACATTCTTCACGCTAAGGTACACACGGTCATTTTAATTCTATAAATCGGAACCCACGGTTCCTGGAGACCACATGTCTTAATTTATTTCTTCTCACCCTTTTCCCACATGACCCGAACCTTCTCTTTGGTGATCAAGCGACGCCAAGGGATGAAAGTTCGGGGATCAATGTGAGTGTGGGACCGAGGTGAGAGTTACTTTCCGAGTTTTATTCCTTTCTTTTCTCATCCCCTCTTGAGGTGACGATCTGGGTTCACGGACTTCCCTGAAAAGGAGAGGACCCCGTCGAATTTTCAGAGTCGACAACTGTTATTTGAGATGGCTGGACATCCTCTTCAGAAATTTTACAAAGACGTAATGTTTCTGGTGGCAGAACGTTAATGGAGGCTCTGGTATCAACTAAACATGACTTAATGCTTACTCCATTGATGTGGACTGTGATGCATAAGGCACATTTCCTTATTTCTTGGTCGGCCAACTCTTCCTTTGTGAATGTAAGGGCCGGGTACTCACTTCTCGGGACCAGAACTGATGAGATCTTTTCTAGGGGGAGGCTTTCATTTACCATCATCCGCTGTAAGTATTGTTGGAGAACCTCTTGATGAACTTTGGATCTTTTGATTAACTCTAAAATAGAGATCCATGCCGGTCTTTTATCAAGATGTTTCAGCAAGTCATAGGATGTCCCAGGCAACGGTTCTTTGATGTGTTCTTCTTTTGCTTCTAGTACTAATCTTGACTGACTGGCCTGGGGAAAGACCCTTTGGAACATGCGCCCACCCCTGAGTACTGTGGCAAGTTGAGAAGCTATAGTTGGGATGGTAGTGGTGGGTGGTGGGTTAGGTCGAATGATGGGAGCTCTTGGGACGGGTGTAATGATAGTGGTTTGAGGCATAGTAGGGTAGGTAGGTTGTGAAGGTACAGTTGCTCGGGGCAGGATGATGATGGGTCCTAGTGGTGGTGATGTTTGTGGTGGATTAACCGGGTGGATTAGGGTCCGTCCAGATTGGAGTTGTATGGCTGGTGGTCTTATAATGGGTTGTGATGGTGCTCGGATGATGGGTGGCCGGTTGAGAGTAATGGGGTTGGCTGATGTAGCACGGGGTATAGAATGGACGGTTCGGTTGAAGTGCATGGCGGAGGTGGCTCCCTCAACTTGCCAATTATGGCCTCGATCATGATACTCCTCAGAAGAGATCAAGATGGGATTAACATGTTGATTCCCAGGTGCGGGTGCATGTGGAGGTAGAGGGTTTTGGATAATCCGCAGGCCGGGGTTCTGTTGTTGTTGCTGCTAAGCTGGTGCATACTGCCGTTGAGGTTGATCTTTCACTGTTTTGATGTATTCCCCCATCTGGTCCCAGTCAATACTGCCTTGCTCATTAAGGTCATGGATGTAATCTTTGAACTGAAAGCAATTTTCCACGGTGTGCCCAGGATATCTGTGAAACAGATAGTATCGTTCTGTGTTGACATTTTGAGGCCACTCCAACTTCTCCCTTGGCAATGCAATTTGCCTTGCCGCCATGAGTGCATTAAAGATGTCCATGAGAGAGTATGGCAAAGGTAGATAATGGTTTCTCTTAGGTCCTATTTTTCGGGGTTCGTAGGCCATGGGAGGGGGTGCTTGGTTGTAGTTGGCCTATTGTTGACATGGTGGTTGGGAAATTGGGGCTTGCGGTTGCTGAGGGATCAGAGCTTGTTGTTGATGAGGCTGGAACTGAGGTTGATGTTGAGGTTGACGAGGGTTTATAAATGGTTGATTTTGTTGAGGGTTCCTAAATTGGTGTTGATAATTTCTAGGTGGGTTCCTTACAATATTGAGATTTTCGTTCGTCACTACACCCTCAGTCACTAGGCCGGTTGTTGTAAAAGTGGTTTTCTTGACAGCTCGGGGTCTAGGATCAAACAAGTTCATGATAGGCGAGTCCCTAAGCTGTGTCTGAATGTACCGTGCCTTCTCATAGAGTTCACTAATGGAGGTGGGGTGATGCAAGGCCAACATGTTTTTTAAAGCTGGAGTGGCATTGGTGATGATCATCTTTACTTGCTCTGGTTCCGAAATAGAATCTGTAAGCCTTTCTGCCATTGACCTCCACCTATCAGCATATCTGATAAAATATTCATCATTTCTCATTCTTTCGGCCATGAGGTCGGTGATGGAATATGTTGGTCCGACCCTATCTTGGTATCTCTGCAAAAATTTAGCTTTAACAGTTTCAAAGTTACTCGCCTCTAAAGAGTCAAGCGAGTAGAACCACTCTAAAGCTGAACCCTCTAATGATCTTCTAAAAAGAAAAGCAAGGGCCCTTGGATCATTTTGCCATATTACTGACTCATAAAGAAAGTCCTTGATATGAATGAATGGATTACCGGTTCCATTGTAGCGACGGTATACCGGCATCTCAGAGGGAGGTAGATGAAAGGTAGGGAGGGAAGGAAGAGAAATTTCAGGGGCTGCCTTGGTGTTGATCAATCATCTAAGCTCTCTATACTGCTCATCCTTGCGATTGATTTTGTTAACCATAGACTGATCGACAGAAGGTTCCCCAAGAGGAGGAGGAGGAGTGGGTGCTTGGTGCACCATAATTGGGATTGGATGGGCCGAAGTGGCTGGATAAGAAGGGTACATTGGGGGATGCACCAAAGGGTGAGTAGAGTTGAGATGATTAGAGGAATGAACTAGTGGCCTAGAAGGAGCAAATACATCCGGATCAGGGTGGTCTAGATTAGCTACAGGATAAGGAAAAATTGGGGCTACGAGCCCGTTATAAGAATGGCCATGAGTGGGCACATTGGGTTGATGTGCTACCGACCGAGGGGTAGAGATGTGTAGACCACCTTCGGGAGGGATGTGTTCGGCGGGCAACTTGCCCTTGAGAATGGCTTCAATAGCTTGAAGTTGAGTGGGGTCAGCATGAGAGAATGCCTCCCAAAGTGAATTTGGATTGGGTTGAGGAGAAATTTGACTAGGTTCGGGGAGAATTTCGGGTTCATTGACGGCACATACGGTATCAAGGTAGGAATAAGACTGGTCATACTCCAATTGTAGTTGCTCGTATCTTTGATCCGCTATTTCGATAACTCGTCCTGACCTTAAATTCATAAACACAACAGAAAGAGAAGGTTGACAAATAAAAGCTCAAAGATTTTTTTTTTGGTTTTGATTTTTGACCCCTTTTTTGTTTTGATTTTCTTTTGTCGGACAAGCAAGTTATCAAGCAAATTAACTTCAAACAAAAAATTTTGTTTTGGTTCTTTTTAGGTGATTTTGGGATTTTTGTTTAATTTTCAATTTTTGTTTGCAAACAAGTAATAGCAAAGACTTGGAATGATTAACGCAAATTTTTGTTGTTGTTTCAACCTCAAATTAATGGCTTGTTAAGAAAAATATTGTCCACTCAAATAAATGGGTAGGACCTTATGCTCTCACAACGCCGAGCAATCTAAGGTTGTCACTCTTTTCACAACGATAGGTAATAGGTACTCCGGGTTTTCGGGTGAAAAGGTACAACCTCGCCCGATCGATGAAGAGGGAATCCTTCATGTCTGGGGACTTACGGAGGCCTTGATGGAAGCTACCCAATCCTTCCGAGAGGGAATCCCCGGAGGAGGAGTTGGCAACCACCAAGAGGGGTGTTTGGATGTGTGGGGCTTTGAGAGGAGAGAGCCTCCCTTCTCGGATGACCTAAAGAGCCGAAAACCCCAATGCAAACTAAATGAGTGAGATATCAAGGAGTGAGAGGCAAACAAGAAGAAAGTAAAAGCATGCAACGATCAATAGAGTATTGGAAAACAAGTAAACAAGACAATGATATAAAGTCAAACGAGGATGAAAGCAAGTACTAATTCAACTAAAGATGTTTAGGAAAGAAAATAGACTTTTAAAGAGAATAGGCAAATGTGCTTAGCAAGATAATCCTTAAGATGCAAAGTCGAAGCAAGTTGATAAAGCAAGTCTAGAAATTAGATTGTGCTATTCTTTTAAAAGAGAAGGACCAACGGAAAGCAAGTAAACCGGAGGAAACTAAATGATGTTTAAGGGAGGCAAGTAAACAAGCAAGTAAGTAAGTAGAAACACTAAGAAAATGTAGTAACTCAAGCAAAAGCCAAAGTAAGGATGAGCATGTTGGACATTCTTTTAAAGAGATGAGAAGGGCTCAGTAAAGCAAGAGTTGTCCCACCGTGGTCGCCAAAAGGTGTAAGCACTCGAAACGGGATATCCGTAGATCTCCCTTTTCCGGCCCCTACGCTTGCTTTAGGGTCTTGGTGGATGGGATGTTAGTGTTTGTGGTCGCCAATAGCCAAAGGCTCCAAAATATAGTAGAAAGAAATAAAAATGAAGGATAAAAATGACCGTCGTACCTTTGGAAGTGGGGAGATTGTTGGGTTCTGACTTCTCCTCTCTCGGCCGGCCGAAAGAAGAGAGCTTAGTGAGTCCTTCGTCTTTGATCCGGTTGAAGCCCCGGCTCGGCCGGATTTACCTAAAAATGTCCACAAGAAAACATAGAAACAAGTGAAGAGATCATTAGTTCTAGTGAAAGTGTAGAATCATGCTCAAATTTGAATGTAAAATGAAAGAGAGAAGGAACTGACCGGATTGGGACTAAATCCCAACCCCTATTTAGAAAGTTTAAATATGCATGAAAATGCAAATGAGTGGCTTAATATATGCTAAATGACATGTTAATGAAAGTTAAAATGAAAGGGGGGAGCAAAGGATCAAACGGTGTCAACTCTTAAAATTCAACGGGGTCCTCTCCTTTCCAGGGAAGTCCGTGAATCCAGATCGTCACCTCAAGAGGGGATGAGAAAAGAAAGGAATAAAGCACGGAAAGCAACTCTCACCTCGGTCCCACACTCACATTGATCCCCGAACTTTCATCTCTTGGCGTCGCTCGATCACCAAGGAGACGGTTCGGGTCATGTGGGAGGAGGGTGAGAAGAAATAAATGTGGTCGCCAGGAACCGCGGGTTCCGATTTATAGAATTAAAATGACCGTGTGTACCTTAGCGTGAAGAGTGTGGGTTAAAGCTTCTCCTTCTTCGGCCGGCCGATGAAGAAGAGTCCTCAACGTGGTGGGTGCTTGATATTCTGTGCAACTAGACAAATAAAAAAGTGAAAGAGACTATTAGAACTAAACAAAGTGGAGTATATGTAAAGAGAATGACATGAAACACACAACTGACAAGAAACTGACCGGATTCGGGTTATCTCTAACCCCTTTTTTATTTTCAGATAAATAGACTAAAAATAATGAAAAAAATATAAAAAAATGATAGGAGGATGGAGAATCACTAAACAAAGATATAGGAAAAAGAACAACAAGATTCTGAGTTGAATAGAGAAAGATATAGCCAAATCTGGGTTGTCGAAAAAGCCGAGTAGCAGTCCAGGATCTGCCAGGCGCGACTTTGCTTCTGTGCTCGTCACGACCAGCCCCGACCTCGGAATCAAGTGAAGTCGATTGTAAAATCAAGAAGACTTGGAGATGAAGAACTTTTATGAAGATAGCTCTGGTATAAGACGTCCACAAACTTCTGTAGAGGCCGAAGAAGAGAGACCTGACTGATCACCTGCAGAACAGCCTTCCTCTCTCTTGAACCGACTTTTCTCTCTCTAAAAACTCGAAATTCTCTCTCTAAAAATCACAAAATCAATGCAGGAAAGAGGTTGGACGTCTTGAGATGCCTGGGGGGGTCATGCTCCTGCCTTTGGAATGACCGGAATCGGAGTTTATTTATAGGAGAACGAATGGCGCGATCAACACTACAAAATAGGAGACCTTGTGGTCTACCCCTGGTCGCATGTGCCCTACCCCCCAGGGCGCATGTGCCTCCAAGTGGGGGCGCATGGCACTTTTTCCAAAAAAATCAATCTTATCCGGTCATCAGTTTAGCGGTAGAGTCCCGATGAAAAACTGGTTCCCTCGTGCCTCAAGGGCAGGGCGCATGTGCCCTCAAGTGAGGGCACGAGGTCACGTGCCTCACTGGTAGGGCGCATGGGCACGTGCCCTGGGTCCCGGGCGCATGTGACTAGGAATCCAAGCGCATGAGACTGTTTTTGAGCGTCCTTCTTCCAGAAGCCATTGCGAACACTCCCGAACTCGGAATTCGATGCCGTTTGTTGTGTTAGAAAGATAACAGGCCGAAAAAGCTTTCTATAGCATCGGATCAGCCATCACACCATAAAAAACTTCAGAATTTTGTCCGGAATTTAGGGCAGTGAACAGAAGATCCGATACAGGTCAAAATGACTCGACGGCAAACCGGAAAGGCACGGTATGCAACAAAACTTGTCCGGGGTGTGAATATGACTATAAACTTCAGTGCATGATCATTAGGCATTGGTCATTCATCCAATTTCTGTGTTTACACGATTTGCGTGTGGCTTTCGCTCGGATATTATGGCTTTTTGCGGAAAACTTCGGAAAGCATCCAATTTCGTTTGGCGAAGCTCCAAATCAACTTTTTAAAGACCCGGCATCATTATAAGGTCAATCACACATGTTACCCTATAAAACATGAGTTTTATGCTCTGAATTAAGCGAATTTGGCGTGTCTACAAATGGGAGGGTAAAAGAAACTCAGAAAATGAAAAACGGGGTCTTCCCCTGTTAGTGCCCCATATATGGGGCGCTAGCTGCAGGTGTCCCCTTGATGGGGCACGTTGACCAAAGTCAAAGCGCCCTATTTATGGGGCAGCAGAGACTGGTTTCAGCAGATTTTCTTCCCTTCTTCGCAGCATCGCCCTGGAGTGTAGGAAGACCTCCGAGACAGAAAAAGGACTTCTTTAAGCAACCAATACTCAAGTGAAGCTAATGGAAGAGTGTTTTGGCGCTAGATGTAAGGGAAATAGAGTGTAGAGGCCCTCAAAGTCGGAGAAAAATTATATTTCTGAAGAAGGAAACTGCAGGTTTTTGGGGGTTTTTGGGAGAGGGTTTTGGAAGATTTGAGAGCTTGGAAAGGAGTTGTAAGGCCTTGGGAGTGTTGTGGTGGATGAGAGAGTTTGGGGGTGCCCTTGGTGTGTCCTCAAGCCTCCAAATGGGGGTCCTTTTATAGCAAAGAAAAGGGCAACTTTATCTGTAGAACTGTCCCATCGATCTGTCCAGTCAGTCAGACCAGGTGCAGGTGCCCTATAAGTAGGGCGCCAGGTGCCCTGTATATAGGGCGCCTGGTGCCCTATAAGTTGGCGCCAGGTGCCATGTATATAGGGAACTTTGACCTTGGTCAAAGCATATCGATCTTCTTCGGAACGTGCCGAAAAGCTTGATTTTTCTGTAAAACTCGGTTCTCTTGAAAGGTCACTCAAATATTATTCGTGAAAACAAGAATTCAAGCTCTTCAATTGGACCAAAATTGCGTGTCTACAGCCGCCACCGCAGGCTAATGCCTTTGCGTCGGATGGAAGCGCCATCAGGTCCATGGGGCATCATTGACGCCAAACGTAGAATCTACCAGCCTCATGGCTAAGATCCGGGGATCGTATTGACATCGTCCGCCTTGGTCGAGTGAAAAATATCCAAGGGAGAAACTACGCAGCCATTGTCCTCATACCTTATCCTCGCTCTTCTTCCTTGTTCCCTTGGCGTTGCGGTTTTGCTGTTGCTCAAGAGATGTCCCATGCGAGCTCTCCTTCTTTTTTAACTGTAGTAGCTATTGGAGGAGAGCAAGACCAAGGCTGCTGGAAGAGGAAAGTCTTCTACGCGCAGGGAAGCCTTCTGTCGGGACCTCCTTCTCCGGTGTCGAGATCGTCATCTCTGGCCGGGGGATGCCTCTTTCTTGTGCTATCCTTTGTTCTTCGGGAGATCTTCTTTCTACTCTCGCCGATCTCCCCCCATGCGCGACCTTCCAATCCTTTCTTTTATCCTCTGTTCGCGGTTCCTCCCAAAATCGGAAGCTGACGGGTGGCTCTGCCATCCCTTTCCGTAATTTCTCCCTTCCTTTTTTCTTTTGCTCCAAAGATAGCAGGGGAGCTAGGCTGGTGTGTACGGACTGGCTGTAGCTGGCTATCCTCTCTCCCCCTCTTTGTTTAAAGTATGATCTATCTGAGGCATTGCGGAGACATTCTTTGTCATTAACAACTCCTATAATTTAGGAGTCAAACGAGGGGCTGCCATTGGCTCTTCATCTTTTTCTTATTTAAAATCTAGCTAATGAGAATAGAGGAAGGCTAATCTCTCTTTTAATATATATATATATATATATGTATATTAAAGACCAACATGGGAGGCAGGGAGTTGGGCTCATACGGGCCATTGTGCTCTTGATTGGGCCATGGTTACCTTCGTGGAAGGCTTCACAAAAGGAGACATCAAATTTTAAATCCAAAAGAAAAAATGATATTAAAGAATTGGTTGAACAATTGAATTAAGATGATAGCTCTCTCTCTCAAAAGAATGAGCATTCACAAATGCCCCTCACAGGTGGTTCTTTGGAGACGTGAGTTGCAGTGGGTGACAAGTGTCGATATGGGATCACCCGTGTAGATTGGCGCTCTATCTTCTCAGCCACTACGTAACAGTCAACTAACTTGACATTGTGTGAATGTCCTACAAATCAAAAAAGGCTTGGGCTGTTGGACGCGACGGACTTTGTTCATTTTTCATTCATCATTTTTTTTCTTTCACTTTTTTTGGACTTGGATCAGGTGGTCGTAAGATGCGTCATCATTTTTGTTTCTCTCCTTTTTTTAAACTAACCAACTCAAGTTTATCTTTCTCCCTCTTCCTTTATTTTGTTTCTCTTTTTCTCCCTTTTCCTTTATTTCATTTTTCCTTTTTTTTTCATTTTGCATGGCTCTGTGGAACCCTTGGCTACGTGAAGCCCTTAAAGGAAAACCAAGAAGCAAACAAGAGGTGTCGTAGAGAGTTATGCAGGCGCGTTGCCCTCGAGCATTCTCTTTTTTTTGTGTTGCTCTTCCTCTTTTCTTTTCCTTTTTTCTTGGCGTATAAGACGTTGCCTTTCGACGGAATCCCTTCTTTCACCTAGCCGCATGACCTCCATGCGCTCCCCCTTCTTTTGAGTGAATCTTGTTTTGGATCTAGTTTAGAGAGAGATCAAGCACGTCCGGATCCAGATTGAATTTGACTTTTGTACGTTAAGCAGAACTGACATTTTATCTCTCCCATTTTCTCTTTTTTCTTTTCTAGCCATGCCACTTATGCGATCTGGACTCTTGCTACCGTTTTCCTTTGAGTTGCCGTGACTAAGACTTATCATTGTGATCACCTATTACTCTTGCCACCTTGGCCTGGTACCGTTGCTAGGTTCGTCGTTTGGTGGTCCTATTAGTGCCACAATCATCGCTGGTTGCTGCTATTGGGTCCACCTATGGCGATCGCAAAGATTAGTTGGTGCTGCCACTGTCGTGATCGGGAGGAGCAGCCGCTAATTGATCCATGATCAAGAGGAAACTCAAGGGTGGCATGATTTGCTCTGTTCTCATTTGCAATTGTTTAGCATGGTTGGAAAAGGGCTGCTATAGGTCAATTGCTGTTGGTAGCACCATTGCGGTGGCTTGAAATGAATATGCTCGAGTCGGCCAGTCATCGGAGCTCAAATCTTGTCAAAATTCTACTGTGAACATTCTTTCTCTCTCCCCTTCTCTCCTTCATTTTGTTCTATGTTCCTTTTTTATTTTTTTCATGTTTACGTAGAGCTCTTAAAGAAAGAAAAGCAAAGGAGTGCCGCGGCCAAACTTAGACATGACCAAGTTTCGTTTGAGCCGTAACCGTTATCGTGAGTGGTGTCTGGCCTTGCAATTACGGCCCTCCATGGTTGTCCTTGCACCCTCAAAGGGAGTTGTTGTAGCGCACAACAATCGGCACTAGTGTAGAGACCCGCGGGGACTACCATTCATGCCGAGTGGGACCTGTTGAAGCCGACGATGCCTTCTTCTTTTTGTACTAGCTGGTTCTTTGACTTAAATATCCTCGGGTCAAGAAGGGCTTGGGCCCTCGGAGGTGACCATTCTACCCTACCTTGAGCTTGACTGCTGATCTTTCCAGACGTGTGCTCTTTGATTTTTTTTTGTTTGCCTTACTGTCCCGCCCATGGTTCCCGATGTGGATCATGTCTGGTCTCTTCTTTGCCGACGGGATGGGAACTTCCGATGAGCTGCAAGAGGTTGATGTAGGCTCATGGTTGCGTCATCTACTATTGCGCTCCCCTTTTTTGTTTAGTTTTTTATTTTCTTTTTTGTATGTTTGTCTCCATTTTTGTTTTTTTTTTCATTTTTTTCCTTTCTTTCTTTTGTGTTTGTTTTTTTTCTCTTTTTCTTTTTCTCTCTCATTTTTTTTGCTCTCTTTGTTTTGACACTAAAGATGATACGGTGTAGGGATTTTCAACTCATTATGAAGTGAAGTAGTTGCGTAGGGATTTTAGCCTACTGGGTTCCCTAGGAATTTTTCCACAAAGGAGAAGGTTGCGTAGGGATTTTACCCAACTGGGTTTCTTGGAAATTTTGCCACAAGAAAAAAGGTTTGTGTGTAGGAATTTTGTCCTACTGGGTTTCTTGGGTATTTTGCCACAAGGGAGAAAGTTGCGCAGGGATTTTAGTCTACTGGGTTTCTTGGAAATTTTGCCACAAGGAAGAAGGGTTGTGTGTATGAATTTTTGCCTACTAGGTTTTTTGGGAATTTTGCCACAAGGGAAAAGTTTGAGTGTAGGGATTTTAGCCCACAGAGTTTCTTGGATATTTTGCCACAGGACAAAGGTTGTGTGTAGGAATTTTGGCCTATTGGGTTTCTTGGGAATTTCGCCACAGGGAGAAGGTTGTATAGGTATTTTAGCCTACAGGGTTCCTCAGGAATTTTACCACAAGGGAGAAGGTTACGTAGGGATTTTAGCCTACTAGGTTTCTTGGGTATTTTGCCACAAGGGAAAAGGTGTTGCTTCGACACTTTGCTGGGAGAGCGGCATTTGAGTAGGAACTTTGGCCTACTCAAGCCATCGGGATTTTGCCGAAAGAGTGAAATTTTTTTTTTGGAATTCTGCCGGGACAATGACATTTGTGTAGGAATTTGAGTTCACTTGGTTTGCCTTAGGAACTACACTGAGTAAGAATTTGTGCCCACTTGGTCCTTTGGCAGTTTCTCCATAGAGACTTATAATGTCCAGATAGTTGATTTTTTTGTAGACCATCTGGACCGGATCGACCATGATGGCAGAGCTTTTTGGCTTTCTCTTTCTTTTTTGAGAGCGATCCAGAATGGGGGGTCCGGATGATGTGTTCTTCTTTTGTTGACCGTCAAGACTAGGGCAGTCAAGATGGTGGATTTTTTTTTTAAAATTGTACATGCCCTACATGACATATGATGATATGGGTTTCAAACCGTGTAGGCCGAGAGGGTCACAATGGTGTGATTTTGTTGGCCGTGAGGGCTGACTAGCCAAGACCAAGGAGAGCTCTTTTGTAGTCCATTAGGATGGTTGAAATTTCACATATCACCGGGTCTGGATAGACAAGAGTGACAAAGGTTCGCAACGCCACAATCAGCATGGCTGAAATGGAGAGGATTGTTTGAAATTGCCATGGTCAAGAGAACCAAAATGGTAGAAGTATGCCGAGAGGGCTAAAAGAGGATTTCGCCTTTTGTCCCTTCCAGGATAGATTGCGTAAACTTCCCTTGAATTTTATAGGCGGGAGGTGGTCTTCCTCGTCACCTCAGGTATGGTCTCCCTGGTGTATTTCTACTACAAGGTAGATGTGCCTACGGGAGCCATTTCGTCATTGGTGACTCAGACCTCCTCCCTAATAAAATTAAGGAGAAGAACCTGCCCACCCTGGTAGGTTGGGTGCTCATCCTAGTTGATGATGATTTTTTTTTACATCAGCCTAACTGCCCTTTGCAGAGTTTTCACCTAGGCTGACCCCTTTTGTATTTTTCTTGCACGTCCCATTGCGGAATTTTCATACAGCAGGGTTATCCAATTTTGCTCGAGGTGCCCTTTTAGGTTTTCACCTCGACTGGATGTTTTGACATTTTTGTCCTTGACTGTCAGTTGTGCTTGGGCAGCCAAGTCCGTCGGGCATCTTTATTTTTAGCCCATTTTTTCTTTATTTTTGTAGAGAATTGAGGCTTCTCCCAAACCGTATGTATTGTCAGGTTTGACTAGGTATGGATTTCCACATAGTCGGTATAGAGTGTGAACTTCATATGGGATGTGGATTTCAACCCGAGGGTAGGAAAGTTTGATTGTGGGTTTGACCAAGCGTGAATTTCAACATGATCAGAGAGTTGCATGGGTATGGGTTTCTTGCAGAGGTAAGACATGCTTTTTTTTGGTTTGTGGGGCAGGGACTTTTAATAGATTTGTATCCTAAAGAACGAGTGGGGCTTCGTGTCCACTCGATCCTTCAGATGGGTTTGCGAATCCAACTCGTTGGAGAGGCCTGGTTTGTGGGAGAACAAGGCTCTGTTTGGTATGACAAATGGCTTGGAGGATTGTTTGTGGACCCTGGCAAGTCGTGGTGGCTGTCACAATAAATGTTTGACGACCATGGAGATTGAATAGGTCGAGATAGTGTGAATTTTGAAAACCGCAGAGGCTTGATGGGTCAAGGTGGAATAAACCATTTAAAATATGACATTACTGAAGGGATCTTGACGGCAAGATTTTTTTTTATTTTTTTAGCACTCTTTTTATTTGTTTTTTCATTCGAAATTTTTTGCTTTGTTTTTTATTTTTTTAGCACTCTCTTTTTTCTCTCTTTTTTGTCTTTTGCTCTTTTTTTCTCTCTCTCTTTTTTTTTGCAGGGAATTGGGGCTTCCCTCAAGCTGCATACTAGAAGGAGAGGGTTAGGTCAAGCACTGGACATAACTTGACGCGAGTGCTTATATGTTTTGGCTTGGGTGTCAAGGACAACTTGGTGAGTCCCTCACCAAGTGTGAATTTCAACTTGCAAAGCGATGAGATAGTTCAACATCTAATGCGTGGCTGTTATTGGGGGGCCTAGGACCACAACTATTTTATCCTCATATGACTTGGGGGAGCTTCTGGAATTGGGCAAAGGCTCGGGGGTGAGCGGGTTCACTCAAACTGCCCCCAATCTCCTGACTTGTCTACTTGTTGCCCTCAAGAGTGGCGTGGACGACGTAGGAGGAGCTGGTGGGACCCATGTCGATGTGGGGCCATGGTGGTTGAACAAGGTAATGTCCAATTTTCAGAACCTCATTCCTAATCAAATCTTCTAGGCATCTTTTTACCGCCTGGCAATCTTCGATGTTATGAAAGTGCCAGTGATGGTATCCACATCCGCCTTTGGGAAATGACATGATATGGTGTCCATATTCAGGATGGGGCTCCATCAAGCCTTCCCTCGCAACATTCTCGTAGAGAAAACACGTCATGGCCTGGGGAAAAGAGTACCGCATATAAACATGGTATCGTCGGCGCTTTCTCGGCCTCTCCACGAAGGATGCTCTGGCATATGCCGCTAGGGAGCACGCAGTCGATGCCTCGAGCTCTAACTCGTACTTCTCAGCATTGTCCCAAAGGTCGTCTGGCTGATCTATAGTTTGCCTAGTGAGTGGGCGTGAGCCAGAAAAAGATGCTCTGGGATTTTCAGCCCGAGGCGAACAAATCTCGTCTGGAGTCATGTCACCTATTAACAACTCCACGACGCTGGCCATAGTGGCCATGATATTAGCTTCTAGGTGCGCACACCTGACACGGAATCCCCCGAGGATTGAGTAGACCTGGGAAGCCATCTGATAAACTGTGGGATGAGGGACTCGTTCCTCCTGTGGTTGAGGTCGTTCGGGAGGAGGCAGAGGAGGCTCGACAATTGGAGGAGACGGTTGGTACTAAACCATGTTGATGGTGAAATTCATTGGCCATGGGGGTAGATTATGTTGTCGAGGGGGCTGCACTAGCTGCTTCCCCAGATCTAAGACCTTGTCCCGAATCATAATCTCTACAATGTCTTTGAAATTGTAACAGTCTTTGATGATGTGCCCGATCATTCTGTAATATGGGCAGAAGTTTGCATCTTGGCTCCTCGCGGCATTGCCCGGGCGCCGAACTGCCGGTAAACTAATCAGGTCATTCTTCATGCAAGTATCGAACAACCTTCCTGTATAATCTCGTGTGAAGGAGTATGGTTTCGACATACGTTCCTCCCATGTGAGCCTCTGTCCAGTGTTATTGGTTGTCCTCTACGACAGAGTCATAATGACATTTCTGCCCCCAGCATTGTTATTCCTTGAGGAGGAGGAGACATCCACTGTAATGGCATCTTTGGAAGCCGGTTGCTTGTCTTTCATCGGCCTTAGCTTTTGTGCAATCATCAAAGGGTTGTCAGCAACAGTGACGTTTAAATCATCAAAGGTTTGCATCCTTGTCCTTAGCACTTTTTCTTGAATTTCGGTCTGTAGGCCCCTTTTGCACAACACGACTGCCTCCTCGCTTGACGGGGGATTGGCGCATTTCATACAAATGTTTCTCTAGCGGTGAATGTAATCGACTACTGAATCATTTCGCCCGTGGAACATGGTGGTTAGCTCAACTAAGGTATGTGGTTGCTCAGAGAAGCTGAATCTTTCAACGAATTTATACTGCATGTCTACCCAGTCGGCCATTGAATTTGGCTTGAGTTTGGAGTACCACTGAAAAGCTGTACTGGTCAGGGTGGTAGCAAAGTACTTGAGTAAGTACGACTCGCTACGTGCCAACTCGCCCATATGGGTGAAATACATGGCCAAATGCTCTCGTGGGGAACCATTCCCATCAAATTTCAAGCACTTCGGTACCATTTGGACATCCATGGGTAACTTGACGAATTGATGATGTGGTGGGAAGGGAACCTGGTTGAGACCCACCATGTTGTGCCCCTCGTTATGCTGAGCCAACCATGTAGAAATCATTTGTTCAATTACAGCCCGTTGAGTGGGCTCCAGAAAGTCCTATGGCGGCAGAGGGGGTGGTTGATACCCAGGCCAAACAAAAATGTCATCGTCAGATGAGATCCTTGGCCCCTGTTGATGATAGGTGGTAGTCCGAGGTGGGTTTGCTGTGGGTGGCTGGACTTGAGTGGCATGGAGCTGGTCCAGGACTTCAACAACAACGAAATTTTAGACTAGCGGAGATTGTAGTAAGCCTGCGTTAGCAAGGAGGGCCCGAAGTTCTTGGTTCTCACGCCAAAGGTCTTGCAACGTCAGAGTAAGAGGAGCGACATCCTGCATGTTGTTATCTTCCCGCGCAACTTCCTCCCCATCATTGTGCAACGTAGATTCGGTGGCGGCAACAGGTTGGCGGTCGCCTTGACTACGAGTCCAAGGTCTTGGATGGGCTTCTGATGTCTCAGGGATGTTCCAAGGATGACTGGTCCCCAAATTATAGTAAGTGAATATTTGCAACCCGCTACCAGATGTCCGTGCCACTTGTCTCCTGGGAAAGTTGTCAGGGAAGACCCATTGGTCGAACACTAAATCCTTTCGGTGAGATAGCTCTCGCGGAACTGTAGCTTTAATACCATTGTCAAAATGGTAGAATTGTCGCCAGCAAGGCATGGCAAAATGAGCCTTAGGCCGATTCAAAATGGACTTAGGCAACAGTTCATAGACAGCCCCTAGCATGGGCCGAGGTTGGGGTTTCGACCTGGCAGGGCCTACATTCAAGGGTTGTAGAAAATCGGGCTTTGAAGGAAGAGGTTCTGCTAGGGGAACGTTTGTCTTCGGCCACCACATTTGTTTCATGACTGGGGCAGAGGGTTTGGCTCCTTGCCCCCAGTCAACATGAGAGTCTATTGTCCGGGGCTCTCGGAGAAGTGCAGCTTGGGTGTGGAGCCTGCCCCCAATTGGTGGTGTTGGGTGCTGAAGCAATGAGTCGATGGCTTGGCTAATCGCCAGAGTTTTCTTCATGGCAGACGCCTCTTGCCGAGTCTTCATTGTCAAGACTGCTGATTGTCTCGGTTGTAGGTTGCAGGCTAGGAGCTGGCCCCCTACTCGGACAGCTTCTCTTTTTGGAGCCACTAGTCGGCTCAAGTCTTCATTCTTCATGGAAGGGCGCTGCCCCCTCTTCTCAGTTCTTGCATTCACTAGTTGGCCTGACCTCTTCAAGTGTGCGGAGGACTTCTTTCCTTGAATAGGGGTAGCAATGACGGGTCTAGACCTAACCCGATCATGTTCGTCCAACCGCCCCAAAATGGCGAACCAGTTAGCTATGAGCAAGACAGTAAGTTGAGGACTTTGACACCTTTGTGGTCCCGTCTTGGCGGGGGCGCGGACTAGTGCGGTGCACCGACTCTTCAAGTCCCAGTGCACCATCATGGTGCCTGCTGCAACACACTGACGCGAGCTGGTTTAGGGTTTAGCATTCTCAATCTTAGTTTGCCGGGATGCTGATCCAAGGCAGGCTGAGCTCTGGTTGGTGGTGCGGGCCGTCGGTAGAGGCATTGGTTGCTTTGCCTCTTTGATGATCGGGAATGCTTTAGCTGTGTTTGGCTGTTAGTGAGTTGACTTGATCCCTTGGTAAGTACACCAAAGGATACCATGATTGGCTCAGCATCGACCGCCTGGCTTCGGAGTGACTCGGAGAAGATAGCTTCAAAGTTGGTCAACATTTCGCTTCTCTTTTCTGCAACGAAGAAGGTGAGCTCCATCAGATGTTGATTGTTCATCAAATCTCAATAGATGTACACTTTCTTGGTTTTCTATGGCCATAGTTGTCAAGGCGACAAGGCGTCCAAGGCATTGAAGGGTACCGATTCCGCTTAGGCGACAAGGTGGCCACTTAGGCGTCACCTAGGCAGTCAAGGCGGTAATCAAGGAAGGCTAAGTCGGAAGGTTGTTCTATATAAAAATAAGCATAAATATAATTATATTTTTTATGTTATAATTGAATATGAGTGTTTTATCAATGCACATAAGTAAATATAATGTGTGTGAAAGAGAAGAAAGTTAAATAGATTTTTATAAAATTTAAGTATATAACTCATTTATGATTATACAATTTATATATGTGCATTAGTATAAGTGATGGTAAAATATTGTTATAATATTATTAAATTGGGGGAGCGCAGGGTTGTCAGGGGGGTGAAGCCCCCCGAACCCAAAAAAGTATGTAATAGTATAAGTGAGACAGAGAGAGAGTGAAGAAAGAGCTTAAAAGAAACTTAATTAAGTATATAATTTATGTTTATAATCATAAATCTTAAATATGTATAATAGTACAAGTGACAGTGTAATATATTAATATATTCAAACTATCATTAAGTAAGTGTCCCTTGTGAGGGGTATCAAGGGGGAAAAACCCCTCAAAATTATTTTTTTTATGATGTAAAAATATCCAAGGCGCCTTGCTTGGGCGCCTTGGGCTCCTAGGTTGGCGCCTTGGACGCCTAGGCGGGCACCTTTTTGGCCCCAGACAAGGCGACCTGGCAAGGCGCCTTTGGAAAAGCACCTTGCCACCTAGGCGGCTCCTAGGCGCCGCCTAGGCGGGCGCTTTGACAACTATGGCTATGGAGGAGAGATGAAGGGAAGAGAGCTCCCACCGGGCGTGCCAATTTGTGAGAATCTCAAATTTTAATTTTCAAAAATTATTTTTCATATCTTTTTTGGACTACATAGAAAAATAGGTGATGACCTATAAATATATTAAATAGTCCAACGATACATTTAAAAATACTAGAACCGAGGTTCGGGTTCTTTGAAAATTTAATTTTGACCCCTCTCTGTCGGATGGTGCGAATATCCGAAGTTAACTTACATCGAGTAACTACTCGAACGCCCTTGATTAACCGTCATAGCAATCAGTTTGGTAGAAAGTACACATCCACATAAAACACAAACTAGAGGGCCGTAGCCTTGTGAGCCCGAAGAGATGCGAACATGTTGCGCTATGTTTGGTTGACGTTGATTTTATTTGATTAAGATGTGATTTTTACCAATTGATTTAGATTTGTTTTTTCAAGTTGTTTATTTTTTTAATCTGATCTTTCCATTAATGTTTTGATTTAATAGGTTGAGTTTGATTTATTTGTTTTGTTGAATTTCAATTTGATCTAGATTTTTGTTTTGGGTTTAAAGTTTGATTAAATGGATTAAATATCTTATAATTTGAGATTTAATGATTAACGCATTGATTAAGATCGTTTGGATTCATATTAATTAAGGTGCGACGTTGGTTTCAGCATGTTCAAATTTTTTTTAAGATGTTGATTAAGTTATTTGAGAGTAATTTTGATTTATGTCTTTGCAATTTATTTTAAGATATGATTCTTCTTTTTTTTAAGTTTAAGGATCATTTTGGTAGATTTTTAATGCATTCGAGTTTGTATATTTAATTTTATTTGATGTTATTTAATTATTACTTAATTAAGGAATTTAATTCCATGTGTTAAGTATATTTTAGATTAATTTTTGGGTTGTTTAAAACTCTGATTTTTATATTTTTCAGCTTTAATGAATGTATATTTATTTTTGTTTTATTATTTAATTTGAATTCACATCTCATCCGGTCCATCGGGCTAATGTTCGGTGCCCGATTTGAACATCACATGCTGACGCTTGAACAATCTTTATTTCAATTCAAGCCTGGTTACATCGAGTCGTGCTGACGTCAAAAGTTTGAAGTCCCTTCCACCGGCTCGCATTCTCACAAGATCAGAGGAAAAATCGACATTTCGGCAGCACGCCGGCCGATCCTCGATCGAGTGGGATCGCCTCCAATGCAACTAAGTCTTTTTTGACTTATCGCACCCGGGGAATGGAACCGTCTGCAATGGGGGTTAGCCTACGCCTACGTCCAGGAGTGAATAACTGGGACGTACTCGAGTTCGCCATCCTAGGATGGTCAAATTTTTTGGCTCACCCTTTATTTAGTATAGCATTTTGTATTTCAATTTTTATTTAGTTTTTTTTTGTCAAGGCCTTTAAGCCTGCTGCAAGTTGAGTCGGCCACGTCGAGACGGCCTGACAGTTCCAACGGCTCCTGTCGGCCCAATGGGCCTACATGCGATGGACAAAGGCCCACCTATTTGGGCCTGGCCATAGCTTCCGGCGGATGCGCAGCCGTGCTGATTTTTTTTGACGCCCAAAGTCCTGTGGGCCCCATCAAGGGCGCAATGGTCCTTGGACCATTACCGTGGCTGTTGGCATTGGACTGAGTGCTGTATCCCGACTCAGTCAAGCTTAGGCGATATTTCGCTCAAGCAGCACCGCACACACGAAGGGCCTCCCCACCCCTTCCACAGCCATGGCCATTGCCACGGGGTCCTCCGACGGCATCACTATCACCCCACATTGTCGCCGGCACCGGCGCAAGCGCAATCAACCATTGGCTGGACCCTCACCCGCGACCATGCTGGAGATGTAATGATTAGGGCATTTTATTTAATTAAAAATAATTATTATATTTATTATGAGATTAATTATATTTATGGAGTGTTAATCTTTCTCCCTATCTTCTTTCTCTTCTCCTTTTCTTTATTATCTTTCCTTTTTATTTTTTTATTCTCTCTCGATACCTTAACCTTCCTCCGGAACTGTCGCTTCTCCTTCAACCTCATTGCGTCATTGACCTTCTCCCTTGCCTTCGTTCCTTTTCCCCCTTCGGCCGTAGAGCCGTTCACCCTCGTCACCACCTTGGTCCCTGACCCCATCGTCACCCCTAGCTGCCTCCTCTTCGTCCCCGTTGCGTGGCCTCGCACGCCGTCCGGCGTCCCACGCTGTGCAGCCACCTGCGGCTAGCGCCGCCCGCTGACCCGGCCCCTGTTCGCCTCCCTCTGCGCGTCTGCACGACCTGCTGCCACCGTCCGCTGCCTCCATGGCTGCCCGCGATGCTGTCCCGCATCAGCCGTCGCCGCGTCTACGCGACCTGCCACCGCCTTTTGCCGTGGCTATTGGACATAGTAATTTTGCGTGGCATCATGGGTGATGTGGCGTGCTTATATGACATCATGTATATTACATTTGAGTTTCATTTATTGTAAATGTACTTCTATGATGTAATTGTGAAAGGGAAATATAAATAGAAAAGCTCACAGGGAGGGACGAACCGAGAGACGGTGACTCCTCTTTTCCTGCTCAGTCTCTGCTTCTCCTTGTTCGTTCCTCTTCTGCTCTACTCTACTTCTTCGATCATCCTCAGGTCGTCTTCAGCAGATCTGCAACTGTGGTCATCATCTCCAGAAGCTGCATTGCTTCAATCGTAACTTGGTATCAGAGCATTGTTGGATCTATGGTGTGATCTATTTCTCTGGTTTTCTTTTCGTTCTTCATCTACTCGGAAAATGGATGAATCAGCAGTGGATTCAGCTTCAACTAATCCGGTTAGATCTACTGGATTACCATTTGGATCAGGTTCTTCGTTTACCTCCTTACCTAGTCTGTCTCATCGATCTCTAGTCAAGTTGAATTCTGAGAACTTTTCTGTTTGGCGAGGACAATTCCTCCCATTTTTAAAGATGTATGATCTGATGGGATTGGTGGATGCTTCTGTTCCATGTCCCCCTAAGTTTCTACCTGATCCGGCTGATCCGTCGAGGTTTATTACCAATTCAGATGCTAAAATTTGGACACAGTATGATGGAATGATCATGACTATTATAATTTCTTTAGTTTGTGATTTAATTCTACCTATGGTTGTTAGTTACGACACCTCAGCTAAGGTTTGGAAAGCCCTTCATGCTACATATGGATCCTCCTCGAATACTAGATTATTACAGCTTCGTTTTCAACTTCAGCATTTAAAAACAGAGAACATGAAAATTTTGGAATACATACAGAAAATGAAGCATATATCCAGCACTCTAGCTATGGCAGGAGATCCAGTAGCTAATAATGACTTGTTACTATATATTCTCAGTGGTCTAGGTCCAGAATGTGATCAATTTGTGACTGCTGTGACTGCTAGAACCGATAGTACTCCGCTCTCTTTTGATAAGTTACAAGGTGTGTTGCTTAATCATGAGATTATGCTTCAACAGAGACAATAAACTATGAATGACATCACAGCTAACTTAGCTCGTTCTACCATAAATAATAGTCCACAGTAGTACAACAATTCTGGTGGATATTCTAACCGTGGAAGATCACAAAGAGGTAGGTCGGGAGGATGAGGAAGAAATGATAGAAATACTCAGTTTGGAACCAATGACAGGGGTTAGTCTTCTGATTATCAACAGCATGCAAATAGACAATCCAATTTTCAGAATTCTGTCCCTGTATGCTAACTGTGTGAAAAGCGTGGCCATACAATGTTTACTTGTTGGAAACGGTTTGATGTTCATTTCAGACCAGCCCCTCCTCTAGCAAACAAAGATTATACTCCTACTGGCAATTATCAGCCCTTGTTTGCTAATGTTGCTACCACTAACCCGTTTATGTTTGCTGATTCTTCCTGGTATCTAGATACAAGGGCTAACAACCGTATGACTTCAACTTTGGGACTTCTACAAAATTCAGCACCATATAATGGTTAAGACAAAGTCTTAGTTGGGAATGGTGAAGGACTGAATATCAATCATGTTGGCACATCAGGTTACAAATAGTTTAAACTCTATCAAACTTTGCATGTTCCCTTGTTAGCTAAAAGTTTGTTGTTTGTCTCACAATTCACAAAATATAATGATGTCTCATTTGAATTCTTTCCAAATCATTGTGTTATTAAGGACATCAAGACCAAGAAGGTGTTGGCTCGAGGGGGCAGTTCTAATGGTTTATATCAATTAGCAGCTGAAGGTTTGGCTTCACCAACTAATTTAAATTCTGAAGTTACTACAAAGTGGCATAAGAGACTTGGCCATACGGCTTTTCAAACAGTTCACAAATTTCTTGAAACAATTGGAGAGTCTTTTGTCAATAGTAGTTTTACTTATTCTCATTGTGCTCTTGCTAAGAGTCATAGATTACATTTTACTTCCTCATCAAACATTTCTACTTGTCCTCTTGAACTCATAGCTTCTGATATTTGGGGTCCTTCTCTAGTTGTTAACAATAATGGATATCGATATTATGTGAGCTTCATTGACCATTACAGTCGCTACTATTGGTTGTTTCCCATAGCATCAAAAAGTGATGTCTTTAGTCTTTTTCTTTGTTTCAAACAACAAGTTGAAAACCTTTTTTCATGCAAAATCAAAAGCTTTCAAAGTGATTGGGGAGGAGAGTTTCAGTCTTTGACTAAGTTTTTTTCAAGAATGTGGAATTTCTCATAGAGTGGCTTGTCCATATACTCACCACCAAAATGGGATTTCTAAAAGGAAGCACCGCCACATAATGAAGACATCTCTTGCCCTTCTAAGTAATGCCCGATTACCCTACCTATTCTGGGATGAAGCCATGAGTTGTGCAATACACTTAATAAACAGGCTACCTACACCGATTTTGGGAAATATTTCACCTTATGAGAAACTTTTCAATAAACAACCTGATTATGGGTTTTTGAAGTTTTTTGGTTGTGCATGCTATCCACATTTGAGACCCTATAATCAGCACAAATACTCTTTCAGATCTGAATGCTGTGTTTTTATGGGTTATAGTGCTAAACATAATGGTTATAAATGTTTTTCTCCAAGATCTGGAAAAACATATATTGCTGTCAATGTAATCTTTGATGAGAATGTATTTCCTTATGAAACACTTGTCAATTCTAGCACTTTTACTTCTGATGACAGCAATTTCATTATATCAGTTCCCACTATTGATCATGTCAATTTGCCTGCTACACCTGATAGACCTTCAGCTGCAACTACTTCACCTAATCAGTCTTCTTCATCTGTCTTAAAGAGTTTATGCCTGTCAGATATTCGAGATAAAGATCCTTCAGATTCACCAACTCAACAGACTCCTTCAGATTCACCAATTCAGCTCTTGCATGGTTCTAGTACCAGCACATCTGAGTTTCAGTCTGTCAATTCTGATGCTTCACCTATGCAATCTGTTTCTTCTTCTGATGACAGTGTACCTCCGAAAAAATTCAGATTCCTTGTAGAAATCTTGTCTACTACAGAACCTCAACCTTCTCAGAGGTCAAGTCGGTATGCTTTAGTCATGGAAAAACATGTTGAAACAGAGCTGTCCTATTTTACTACTGCCAACAAATCAGCTCATTGGCACAAAGCTATGTCAGAGGAATTTTCAGCCCTTCAACGAAATGGCACATGGACATTGGTCTTTCCTCCTCCAAATGCTAATATAGTAGGTTGCAAATGGATTTACAAAATTAAAAGAAATTTTGATGGATCTCTTGCTAGGTACAAAGCTCGACTTGTGGCCAAGGGCTTCACACAAGAATATGGTATAGATTTCAATGAAACCTTTCGTCCAGTCATTAAACCTTCAACTATCCGATTGATTCTTTCAGTTGCTGTTAGCAAAAATTGGTCGGTTAAACAACTTGATGTTAATAATGCATTCCTTCATGGATCCTTGGATGAAGATATTTTTATGATACAGCCGCAATGTTTTATAGACCGCACATGCCCTGATTATGTTTGCAAATTACATAAGTCTTTTTATGATCTTAAGCAAACCCCTAGAGCATGGTTTCAAAAATTGTATTCTCATCTTCTCTCTATTGGATTCAAAGCTGCCACTTGTGATCCCTCCTCCAATAGTCGCGGGCTAATGCCTATGCATCGGACGGAAGCACCATCAGGTCCATGGGGCGTCATCAATGCCAAACATAGGAGCTGCCAGCCTCGTGGCTAAGATCTGGGGAGCGCCTTGACGTCGTCTGCCTTTGTCAAGTGAAGAAGATCCAGGGGAGAAACTACGCATCCCTCGTCCCCATACCTTATCGTTGCTCTTCTTCTTTGTTCCCTTGGCATTGCGATTTTGCTGTTGCCCGAGAGACGTCCCACGCGCGCTCTCCTTCTTTTGGATCGGCAGCAGCTATTGGAGGAGAGCAAGACCAAGGATGCTGGAAGAGGGAAAGCTTCTACGCGTAGGGAAGCCTTCTGTCGGGACCTCCTCCTCTGGTGTTGATTGTCATCTCCGGCTAGGGGAAGCCTCTTTCTTACGTTGTCCTTTGTTTTTCGGGAGATCTTCTTTCTACTCTCGAGGAAAGAAGGAGAGCTCTCTTCCAACCCTTTCTTTTATCCTCTGCTCACGGTTCCTCCTAAAACTGGAAGCCGACGGCTGGCTCTGCCATTTCTTCCCATAATTCTCCCTTCCTTTTTTATTTTGCTCGAAAGATAGGAGGGGAGCTAGGCTGGCGTGTACGGACTGGCTGTAGTTGGCTATCCTCTCTCCCTCTCTTTGTTTAAAATATGATCTATCCGAGGCGATGCGGAGGCATTCTCTGTCATTAGCAACTCCTACAATTTAGGGGTCAGACAAGGGGCTGCCATTGGCTCTTCATCTTTTTTTTTATTTAAAATCCAGCTAATGAGAATAGGGGAAGGCTAATCTCTCTTTTAATATATATATATATAAATATATTATATATATTATATATATATATATATATTATAGACCTCTAATTTAGGGGTCAGACAAGGGGCTGCCATTGGCTCTTCATATTTTTTTTTTAAAATCCAGCTAATGAGAATAGGGGAAGGCTAATCTCTCTTTTAATATATATATATATATTAAAGACCAGCAAGGTAGTTGGGCTCATACGGGCCATTGTGCTCTTGATTGGGCGATGGTCACCTCCGCGGAGGGCTTCACAAAAGGAGACAGAAAATTTTAAATCCAAAAGAAAAAATGATATTAAAGAATTAGTTGAACAATTGACTTAAGATGATAGCTCTCTCTTTAAAAAGAATGAGCCCTTCACAGTACTCTTGAAAAATGGCATCCGACAGATATTTTGGGATGCCGAAATTCCTTTTTAAAGATGGCCAAAGTCAAGAGTATTACGTTGACTTCATGTTTTACGGACAACTAAATGATATTTTGAAAAGAAAATTGGGAAAACATTATAGGAGCATATACTTTTACAGACATAACAGTCTGATGGGCTCACTTAGGGTCTGTTTGGTTCCCCGTAAAAGTAAAATCAATGAAATTGATTTACGTGGAGTACATTTTCCAAGGAAATCGAAAACAACATCTACTATTTGGTTTCTTGTAAATTATTTTCCATGAAAATATTTTCGGGCGTTTGGTTGACTGTAAATTATTTTTTCGAAAACATTTTCGGTCGTTTGGTTGTTTGTAAATCTATTTCAATGATTTCATATCTTAAAATTTGATATAAAATTTTTAAAATAATAAAAAATCTAAAAAATAATTTTTATAACAATTAATAATCATATCCATTATTATAAATTTTATAAAATATGACATTGATTTAAAAAAATCAGAAATTATTGAAAATTTAAACATTTTCAATAATTAAAGTAAAAAATATTTTACGTTTTGAAGTCAAAATTGAGCCTAAAAAAATTCACTAAAATTAAACTGATGATAAACCCTACCATTTATTGAGCCTAAGAACATAATATTTAATTAAAATGAAATAATTAGCTATTGTAAAACTAACTCATGACCCTTCAAAAACAAAATAATAGTATGTACATATGTGGTTTGTCCATTGCGTGCATTGTGAGCATGATATATGGGAGTCGTTAAAATACTATTTTAGTAAACCACTGAAACACAACAGCTATATATATTTCCCTATCAACCAAGTTGATATATCAACGAACACACAGTATAATGCAGCGAAAATTGGAAATAGAATTGATGCAAAGATAACCCCGAATTTTCCTGCAAGCCAACCATGACATCAGCATGTCCCGAAATCAAGCATCTCAAAAAAAAGTAAATGCAATGATATTTGGGAGATAGATGTCGCAGACCCAGAGTAGAGAAAAAGGTCATGAAGCCAGCTAAAATTTGTACAACACAACTCTTCGACTTCCCACACGAGTTAATCCAAGAAGACCCACATTTTCACTAATACAAAATGGAAGTAGATGGAGAAAAAAAAGGAAAAATAGTTTCTTCAAGAGATACGATTTGCTTCAGCAAGACCTCCAGCTCTCGGTATACTTTGGATGGAGACGTTTTTACATCTGAAAATACAAAAAAAAAATCAGATTGCATGCTTGATGATAACTTGTATCTACTTGACCTTGTCAACTTTTTATAGGACTAGGAAGATCAAGATATATATATATATATATATGCAATCAGAAATCAGCTTTTTATTTGACAATAAGGCCCTGTCATTCTTGATTAGTCACAGGGTTAGTATCAGCAAAAGATTACAAACAACAACAGTTGATCATTTTGTTTGGTATGTGCAATGGCAAGAAAAATCTTTTTGCTGCAATCATGATATCTTCCTTTTCCCAAGCCAAAACAAAAACTGCTTAGCTGCAACAGTGAATTGTCAATGTTGGTGGCTGAATGTATGCAGAATAAGATGAAGCAGATTGGCCTATGTACCTTGCTTTTCTCCCTCGTTCCTCGCATTGCCATCATAAACAAATTAAAAACAAGTTGGTTTTCTTGTCTTGCCACTGCTACATTTAATTTTCTTTTTTGGAAAACCCTGGACTATCGATGAAACTGCCTAAAGACCACCTTCATCCCGAATCTCTGATTGACCTACTTTGTCCAAATAAAAATAATGATTGCTATATGCCTGAAACAAGAAAATGGAGAGTGAAATCACAAAAGTAGAGTAGGAAACATGATCTATTCAAACATAATGAAAGAAGATATTGACAAGTTTTGAAAATAGATGTTTGACCTTAAAGTGGACCATAACCAAAAAACTCTTCCAACCATTTTTGACGTAGAGCATCACTTCTAGCAAGAAAAGATCTTGCTTGTATCTCATTTTCAAGAAGATGATCAAAGGCTTTCACCAACTCTATCTCATCATAACCTTTGCATCCCATCACTTCTGCATATAATTCTTTTGATATATCATGATTCCTACTCCTTGAGATGGTTGAAGCTAACTCACCAATTTTATTTGCCAAATGATCAAAATTTAAATCTAGCTCTCTCTTTCTCTTTCCCCCACCCCCTTTCACTTGTTGGGAAGTAGATTGAGTATCTAAGCTCCTAGATGGTGTAGTTTCCGCCGTATCCTCATCAATATTTATAGGTATCCCTATGCCTTCCACATCAACCATGGGATCGGCCATAGCTCGAGAAAAACTCCCAGTCGCCTGATCATCTCCACAAATGGCCACTAATTCTTCATATAAGTCAATAGGTTTATTCAAATATGGTTCATCCTTTGGATGTGCCTACAAAAATAAAAAAAACAAATAAGTTAAATATAAACTTGCAACACAACTTAAATAAATGATGAAAATATCAAAGAAACTTACATGGATGTATTCATTAAATGCATCTTCATCCATGGTTATCATCTTCTTGTCATTATCCCAACCAACTCCACTCAAATCTTTCAATCTCTTGATGGCAATGTATTTTGTTTTCAATGTTCTTAAATGATTCTCTACATTAGAATCGGAACAATTCACCTTGAACTTCTCACTAACTGCACGAGCAGTAGCCACAAAAGCTGGTCTCTTGAAAGACTTGTCTACTTTCATCTCATTGCTAACTTGTTCCATCAAACACTTCTGTAAATATTTTGACATGCTACTTGTCCATCTAAAATTGTTACTACCTTTCTTGTATGAGGTGGTTTCTTGAGATTGAAGACTATCCATCCTAATGAAAATAGTCATGCACATACATTGTTTAGACCATGTAAACATTGTTTAGACATATAAACATACATTGTTTAACCCATGCAAAATAGTTTATCCAACATAAAAGGAAAAGTTAAGCACATAACTAACATAAAAGAAAAAGTTGTTCACATAAACCATTACATAAATACTGATTACATAGTATACGCATGCCACATTTCATTTGCCATTCTATCTCTCATAGATACCCATACTGCATTGTCTTCTCTTTCTTCTCTTCTTGTCCTATGTTGTGACCTCACTTGAGTAGAAAACCCTTCTGTCTCTATCTCAGTTAGCAACTCATCATTTGGGTTCAACCCTAAAATAAAATTGTGCAATATGCAACATACAAGGACAAGCTCTACTTGTGTGGTAAATGGAAAACATGGAGCTTCATTAATGATACGAAAACGTCTCTTCAAAAGGCCAAAAGCTCGTTCCACGGTAGTTCTCAAAGAGGAATGCCGAAGGTTAAACAACTCCTTCTTATTAGTAGGGGTGTAATCACCAAAATGCTTGAGATGATATCGGACACCACGATAAGGAGATATAAAACCGGGCCGTGTGGAATAACCAGCATCAACAAGAAAATATTTTCCTACATCCAAAAATAATTTTATAATGAGATTTATAATATACATATGCAAACAACGTCAATATGATCATACATTTAAAATAATATTACCATTTGGCACTTTAAGCCCATTTTGCCTTTGAAGTGCATCTTTTAAAACAAGCATATCATGTGCTGAACCCTCCCAACCAGCTAAAACATAGGAAAATGTAAGATCAAATCGAACAGCAGCTAGTACATTTTGCGTTGGTTTGTTTGCTTTACCACGAAATCTTGCAACAATATCAGATGGAACTGATGCTAAAATATGAGTACCATCAATGGCACCAATACAATCCTGTTTTGTAACTAAAATTTGTTAGCATCTATCAAAAATTACTATTAAGAATAAATACAATCAATTAATAATTACCTTAAACCACAGCCAATAAAGATCTCTGTTTTGAATCTCATTTGGTATAGATCCATCCGGTGGGTGTATGTAATCATTGTGCAATTGTCGAATAGCCTTTAAAACTTGATTAAAATAACGACTAACGGTCTCTCCAGAACGATGATAATTTATTTACACTCATGACTCCATTTCTCACATTATGTGCTATCGTGTGTAAGAACATTAACAACTGTTCTTGTACAGTAACATGAATGGTGTCATGTAGCAAGTTCTTTCGACGCACAACTCCACATAATTGATAAAATGTCATCCTATTCATCCTTATCATCTTTATACACGTTGTGTCATCTACACCGATAATACTATGCATGTATTTTCTTCTAATCTCATTTCGTTTGTTATAAGAGAACCTTGGAATACTTTCTATTTCCTTATCCTCTTCATTAAAATTTATAAGAATTTCAAGTGTCCCAACACATGCCGCTAAAGCTCCCACAACCGCAAAGATCAACTTCATCCTCATACGTGAAATTATTGACCTCCATCTATAAATTAAAATAATAAAAGTGAAAACAAATCATGACAATGACTACAACAAAGATAAACAGAAAGAAAGTCACATGCTCTCAATTATCTTTGAGCTCTACTAAAGAACCAGAATCACGCAATTCCCTTACTTCAGTAAAAAAGCAGATTATTGATGACAAAAAATTATACTCTTTCATAGGATCCCTTGCTGATGAGCACAGCTGTGAAAGTATTTCTTGTGGGGAAGAATCATTCTTAAATCTACCTTTTCTCATATTTCTAGTGTCTTCAGGTGTGTGTACTGAAAGATCAAAAACCTGCGGACCACTTGGTTCTCCTATCCCTGTGTCTCCTTTCTTAAGGTTTTCCCCATTACATTTTATGATAGAAAGTGATCTAGTCAACTTACTGGCAATCCGACTAATGCATTCACCAACTTTGAAGGATTTGTCAGATGTTGGGGTTTTCTTCTCTATATCTCCTAAAGCATCAAGCCTTTTGGTCTTGCTTTTAATGTATGGAGACTAGAATCATCCAATTTATGTTTCTTGCCAGTAGAATAAGCAAAGAAATTCTTCCCAAAAGACCCCATTTCAGTAGCCTCATCATCATTTACAAGGTTGACATAGTTTTTATCGTCCATCAATTCTGACAAGCTCTTCCTTTTTCGACCATGTTCAGGAATGTGGTTTTGTTTATGCAATTCTCTGCCTGGTGATTTCCTCTGCTTTCCTATAGCCAGATCAGCAATCACAGTTTCTTCTTCTGTAGAACTGGGAGATGGAAGGCCACTTGTAGACTGTAAATTAGATTGACAAATCCAGTAACTAATGTTTGAAAATGGGAGGTGCCACCATACCACGGAATCCATACAAAGAAAGAAGCAAGTTGTCTTTTCTCAACTCTAGTTGGAAGATTTGGACCAAGTTAATTGATGAAAATTAAAAGTAATATGCTAGCCATGGAATCATCTGGCCTGGCCTTCCTTATCTCATTGACACTAGAATGAAGTGCCAAAATGGACCCATACTGCTCTTTTTGCCACCAAAGTCTAGAGGATATAAACCATGCCTTTTTCTATTGTCTAACCATGCGGTTAGTTTTTTGTACCAAGGGGTGGAAACCAATGGAGTTGAGTCGACTAATTTGTTGGTTCATAGCATAATCTTTATTTTCAAAATAGACCAAGATTAGACCCCTTTGCAAGCACCCAACACCCTTGCGTAGTTCTCTTCATAGCCTGCCAACAACCCCTTTCTCTTCACGCCAAGACCCATCTCTGTTTCGACCCCAAAGCAGGTCCCTAAACAGACCAACATTGCCCTATTTTGATCTTCATAGAAAGACCCATGCCAGCACACAAAACCGATTGCAATCCTGACGAGAAAAGGGAACCAAACAGACCCATAGTGGAAACCGCGCGCGAGCGTGCAAGGAGGAAGATGAAAACAGAAAAATCACAGCGGGGGGAGAGGTAGATTACAGAGTTGAACCCTCCGCCTCGTCGAGCCCTTCTCCTCGTTGAGCCCTCCCAGTCGAGCCCTCCTCCCTATTGGCTCCTGGCGGATAGCTCCTCGTCAAGCCCTCCTCCACGTCGCCTCCTGGCCAATAGCTCTGGCCGATAGCTCCTGGCCGCCTCCTGGTCGCCTCGTCGAGCCCTCCTCGTCGCCTCCTGGTCGCCTGAGCTCTCGCGAAAACCCTCCTCGAAAATGTCCTCCGCGGAAAACGGCCGCCTCGTCGAGCCCTCGCGAAAACCCTCGACACGAGCTCAAAAATGTCCTCCGCGGAAAACGGCACCGGTTCAAATTTTTCGGAGGCCGAAATCCCCGCGATAAGATGGTCACGGAGGACGTTTTACGTTGACATTCGATTTTACGGGTAAACAAATAATAGGGTGGAAAAAAAACGGGAAAAGTGGCGCACGCAGCCTATTTTACGGATAACCAAACAGACCCTTAAGTCGCCTATACCTCACTTTATAAGTGGCGTCCAAATGAGCGGAGGGTCAACTAGATGATAACTACTTCATTTTAAAAATCTTTTTTTTGTGATATCTAAGTCAGATCCTTTATCTCATGTAAAATATTCATTTTAATAAAATTACTATTTTCTTATTTAAACATTATTACTTGGCTAAAATTTGAAAATATTTGCCTAATTTTGATAATCATTTTTAATCAACAAAAATTTTAAATTTTAAAAATAGAAAATTTATACTTTTGAAACTTAAAAATTTATACTTTTAAAACTTAAACTAAATAACATTTTTTCTCAAAATATTTTGCAAGACTTGTTACACTAGCCGACTTTCATGTTCTACCGTCTGATGATTAAATATTAATGAAAGTAAAAAATTTGTGAAATAAATCTTTAATCAGTCTTTATAGGAGAATACGCAGATTAGATGGATTGAGCTACTTGTGGCATATTACTTGGATCGTCACAAAAACCCTTTGCAATGCATGTTACTAAACACGTAGAACAGTAGGGACTTAACTTTAGATCTAACATATTTTGCAAAAAGTTCAGTTACTTTAGTATTACAAGAATTCTTCTTGTGTGGTAGGATAGGAACCAAAAATTTAATTAAGAAAATATATATACATACATACGGTATTATATTATAAAAGTACAAATAAATTTATATGTTAACAGTTATTTTGAAGACCTAAAAATTAATAATTTAATAAATAAAAATCAGTAGATAAAACAAAACTAAAGTTAATATTTTGTTTCAAATATGTTAAGTATTTTTGCTTCTCGAGATGATTATACCGCCACAGATACAATTTTTGTAGACAAATAAAAGATAATTAAATAAGTTCAACGCGGATAACAAACAAATTTAAATAGGAAAGTTATTTATTCAGAAACTGGCTTACATTTTTATTGTATATTGCACAAAAAATGGTCAAGCTGCAAGCCGTGATACATGGTGTGCTGCCACGAGAGTGGGCAAGTGTACGTGGGGGTCAAGACAGAGTCGACTAAGGGTGGCCACCGGCATACGCAGAACCGGAGCCGGAGCCACTTCCAGAACCGGAGCCGGAGCCTCCATTCGATCCTCCGCCACCACCGCCACCCCCGCCTTGTCCGCTCGCATAGGCAGAGCCACCACGGTAGGGTCCCCCGTAGCTTCCAGCCGAAGCTGATCCGCTTCCGGACCCAGATCCACTGCCGGAGCCACTGCCGCCGGGGCCACTTTGTCCACCGCCACCGCCACCTCCACCTCCGTTAGCACTGGCGCCACTCCCCCCTCCGTAAGGATAACCCGAACTATAGGCCGAAGCTGAGCCGGAGCCACTTCCGTAACCAGAGCCTGATCCTCCGTTGGAGCCGCCCCCGCCTCCACCTCCACCACCGCTGGCCTCGGCGGAAGATGATTGCAGGAGGATCCTGGAAGCAGAGGAGAGACCGAGGCAGAGCAGGAGCAGAAAACCCACAGCGACAATCTTGGTGGGACGCGCCATGTCTGGGAAGAAAGAGGAGAAGGCAGATACTTCGATTGGATGCGAGTAGGAAAGCAGCGGGACAGGGACATTTATAGGAAGGCTTCGTGCACTAGTCCCGAGTGCCACGCCTCCCGTTTACGACTTCCTCTTCTGCCAACCCACAACATGTAAATTAGGCACAAGTCAACGCGCATTCGTCAGATTCCTCGTTGTCGGCTGGACGCATCATCTTTTTTCTCTCGTTCCCACACATCAAACAAGCACTGGTTCTACTCGAACTCGCAATCACCTGCATGCAGACTGAGTTTGTTTTACGCCCCCAAAGTCTTAACTGAATTTCTTTATGAATATATAAATTAGACTTTTTCTAATCCATGGAAACTGTTTGTGACGCTATCTACTAAATCTTACCTTGCAGGGTCATGCTTGGTAACAGCATTAAACATCTCTAATGGGGTGTTTGATTGTATTTTAATTTTAAAAAAGATTCCATGATAAAAAATTATATTGTAATAATAAACATGATAATTTTTAAAAGTGAAAACGAGAAAAATAAATATGTTTGAAAATAATAATAAAGTGTTTGATAATATTTTAAATTTAATTGTCTCGTTTAACTGACGTGCGGGCAGATCAATGTCTATATCTATCACTATTCGGTGTCTGCAACCAAGCTCTTTTCTTCAATACATTTTTTTTTGGAAGAGCACAGAGTAATCTTCTTGGTTCCTCTGCCATGCTGAGGTCTCGAACAGAGAAGAGAACCGCTCACCGGATTCGCCGCTGATCTAGGGCTGCCAGGGGTCGTCGGCCGGATCCAGAGCGGATGGATAATTACCGGCCGAAGATGATCGATCTCGCCTTCTAGGGTTCATCATCGGGAGGGCAGCTCCCGAATCTGGACCGCCGCAAGCAGTCGGGAAGAAGAAATTAACTCGTACGATCGGATGAAATTACAGCACCGATCTTGGTCGCCGGGCCTCTGCAGCGTCGGTCTCAGATGAAATCGCGCGCTCGAGAGGGGACACAGGTCGGCAGAAGGAACAGACGCCTCCCACTCCCGCGACGTCGACTACTCTCCGACGAGGTCGCATCACGGGCGGGGAGGAGAGCGGGAGACATTTTACACGGCGAGGCATGGGGAAAAAGGGGGCGGCGCGCCGCCGCCGCTGGATGCGCCGTAACGAAGAGGAGGGTTTTCCGAGAGTTTGTCCGCAGGACCCGAGGGCTTCGCGAGACGGTGCGGTGAGGTCCGTTTTCAAAAAAAATTTGGTCTCTACCTTTTTTTTTTACAATGCTCAGATAAAAAACTTTTTTGAAACAAAAAGTGGTTCGATGAGCCAAACATGATTTTAAGGCCAGTTCATTACAATTTTCAAAAATTAGAAAAAAGCGACCATTATCGTGCAACCAAACACCCCATAATAGTTATCAATTTTGAAGTAGAGAACGATGAACAAATATGAATAGGTGCTGGCCTAACAAAATCAACATTTAAACTCAGTGTAACTTTTTTAATTATAAATTTTCTTACCTATGTTTTCATGCGCCCAAAGATTTTTCAAGATTGGTGGTTGTATGAGTGTCCGCCGAGATGATGAGATTGATGTCGTAATGTATATAAAGACTTGCGTTATCATCTCGTTTGTATCAAAGGATAAAAATATTTTTTCAAGTATTCTAACAGTGCTAGGTGAACAGATTTAAATGGTAAAAGATTAACAAGTTGTATACATTTTGATCATCGTACCACCGTTTATGAACTTTACAATTTCTGATTTCAAAGCCAATGGATTGAGAGCAAAGTAAGAAGAGAATTGTAATACAAATTGATATTCTATATACCATCTAAAATATTAATATTAAAATTAGTGTACTTTTATTGTTATTACTCTCACCAATTGGGCATAAAAGACTTTATGACATATAAGCACTACCACCATTTTTTTTACCTACCACTACAAAAAAGGGTAAAGCCATAAAGTGAAAAACCACCGTAACATGTCGTCTTTGCGACAACTTCACAACTATCACTTACACCATCAGAAATAAATGTGTCACCAATAGTATTAGTGACCGCCTAAAGAGAGCTATGGCCACTTAACTAATTCAAGAGGGTGACAAAGCTGTGTCCAATTACTCATCGATATTGGCTTAAGCCATCGCAAGTTAGCTTTTGGTGATAGCTAGAACTGTCACTACAATACCTAATTGGGGTCATTTTACACAAGGAAGGCTGGGTCGCGGGAGCCCCAGGCCGACCCGGTCGCGACCGGGTCGCGACCCTGTTTTTTAATCATTTTTTTTGAAAAATTCAAAAAAATAAGAAAAATACGAAAAAAATCTAAAAAATTACAAAAAAAATTGGGAAAAATAAATGACATGATTTAAACAAATAATACATCAACTTTATTCCAATGTGATGTGTTCTATACTTTGTAGGTAGTTGATGTACTCTCCCCATGTCATTTGGGTTGAGTACATAGTTTGATACATATACACATGATGATCATATTCGTCAGTCCCTCGGGAAACTATCCTAAGACTTGATCCAAACGAGTCACCATAACTATAGGTCGATTGGATCGAAGTATCCGATGACTCTACATAATTCATTCCACAATACTCTTGATCGTATGTAGGGAACCAAGAGCTTTGGGATGAATCATACACATAGTCGGAGGTATCGTGGTATTCTACTCCAACTCTATGGCTACGATGACCTCCTCTACCTTGTGGCCTTCTACCATGATCGGCGTCTTGGGGCATGAGTATATTGCTCCTCGCCGGTAAAACGTAACGACGTTGTAGGAGATATGGAAGGATCTGGGGTCCCTTGTACTTGTAAAATGTTCGCGCCCCCGTATCCAGCACCATCATCACTGCTACTCTTTGATGACGAATCCTTGGACGTCTGGTACTGCACCTGGATGTTCGGCTCCAGCGTATCTTCTCGATCGTCTTTGACTGTCTCAGCATCTGCAATATCAGAAGGATCAGTCATAACTTGTTTACCTTTTCTCTTACTTTGCATACCTTGACTAGTTCCTTCTCCGATCCTCTGTCTCTTTGCTAGAGAGGGAGGGATCTGGAATTCTTTGGCCAAAGGGACATCGTCGAGCACTCCTTCAGCCCATTGTCGGTCTTCTGGGTTGAACTCCGGTTCTCCCAACCCTTCTCGGTCGTTGACCCAAGCTTCTAAGGAATTCTTCTAGTAGAATATTTGATCTAAATCGATGTCATCGTCTTCAATTTGCAGCTCCTCGATCGAACGTCCCGCCGCCTGTGATATCTAACTCTTTTGTTCCATCTGGTTCTGCTTCATTCTCTCCAAAATCCTCAACTTTAACCTCATGTTGTAGTGACAATACACGAGGTCTTCAAGTCTCCTTGATGTCAACCTATTTCTTTGTTTCGTGTGAATCAAGATGAATGTAGACCAATTCCTCTTGCAGCCCGAAGCCGAAGTGGTTTGACTTAGGACCCTAATGGCTACATCCGCCAAGTCCTCGTACCCTGGTACTTTACCATGGTCCATCTAACAATCAGCTGCATAAATTGAATGTATTACATTATTATCTAAGTAAACTATGATTAATTAAGTGATGAAAAACAATGCTATGTACCCGGACTTAGTAGCATCACAGCTCGTTCAACTCTGCTCGTTCCAAAGTGAAAACTCCGCATTCTGTAATCATACATCTTGTTGCAGGCAATAATAGCCCGGTCGTCATCACCAAGCAACCGTTGGATGATGCTCTTCACGTCATCTAATAGCTCGTTCGTTGCTTTGAACTGTGGACTATAGCAATACCTTGGGTTGAAAAAGTAACCTATGAACCAAATAGCATTAGTAAACAACTTATACATATCTGACATTAAAAAAATAGTAAATGTTTAATAAAATATACCTGCTGCATGTATGGGTTGATGTAACGTACGTTCCCAGCGACGATCTATAATATCCCACCACTTGGCGAAGTAGGACACGGTCTTGAAGATTTCTTCCTTTGCTCTCTCAACCACATCATATAAATACCCCATGTCTGCTTTCCTATCTCCGTCAACTATCCTTAGTACCTTCACTATAGGTTGGACGATGTCTAACGTCTTCTTTACAACTTTCAAAAAATCTCCACTCTATATTGTCTCCTCTACTTTTTTTTCATTTCTCTTATCCGATGGGTTACATCTAGCCATCCAACTACCCCAACCCGGTGAAATGACCATTTGAATTAGAGCTCTCCTTTGACTCAATAAACTTTTTAAGGAAATATAGTGGGAGGCGAACCGGGTTGCATCGGGTCGTAACAACTCTCGCCCCTTGGTGTGTTCCCTCATAAGTGCAAGGACAAAGTTGTGGTTATAAATAAATGAAGAAATAAACATTTACAACTTTGGTCTATTTGAGGATCCTTGCATATTGATAGAAATGTATGCCCTACAAGCCAATCATATATGATATGATTCGACATTTCTAGGAATATCTCATTCAATTAAATAGGCAAAACTTCGTTACTAGCTTTTATTAGAAGCGTATATCGTAAAGAAGTCCTTGATCACATGCAATGATGATTGAATCATAATGAGATCATGATAATGAGATCAATCATCTAGAGGTATGTGATCTAAATATTCCTAGTCATAGGATCCTTGAAACGGGACATCAAGAATCCGGATAGACTAGTGTGTGTGATGTCTTCTCATATGTTGAGAATGACCGATCTCATTAGTCATCAGTGTGGGGACACTGAGATACACACATAGGTGCTCATTAGTAGAATGAGTTCACTGAACTGACCAATTTAGAAAACCTGATCGGTATCTTACCGAACTGTCTATCAGGTTATTCTTACATCTCAATAACATGGTTGGATCTTTGACCTGAGTCGCCAAAGATGTCTTGCTAGGCGTACTATGTACTTTGACTATTGACTGATGGATCACTTAGTATTGTGGTCCTATATAGTTAATGGATTGGGTATATGGGAAACCCGGTGGAGGCAATTGAGCGGACAATAGGGGATCGTTCACTCTCGGTAGGAGAGAGAGAATGTCCTATGAGATAGTACTCTAAATCCTTGGCCAAGGTAGATAGGATAATTGGAAAAGGAGTTTTCCAGTTGATCCATTCCTGAGTACAAGATTTCATAGAGTTGGAATACTCAGGGGTTGACAGTCAGTGCCGAACCCCTGACCGACCGGGACATTGTATGAACGAGGATTTAAATCCGTGTGGTAATTGATGATGGAAAGGCTCAATGGATGTTATTTAACTCCCCAAAGTCATTTGGGATCATACGATGTGGCTTGTACCCTTTATGATCAGAAAGCCGTAAAAACTGTTATTGGATAACGGTTTTGATTTAATTTAAAGGAATTGTTCTTTTAAATTAATTAGGGATTCAACCAAATTGACTATTGGGCCTAGTGGGTTATACACAATAGATCTAGTCAATAAGATGAGGGTATGGACGCAATTTTATAGAAGTTTTGGGTTTTTAGGAAAAATTCCATCTTCTATATATAAATGGCTTATGAAGCCAAACCCTAAGAAGCCATAGGGATGGAGCACGTCCCAAGCCTCCTCCCTTCCTCCTCTCTCCTCTATAAGGTGATCTCCCTGATAGAAATGTATGCCCTACAAGCCAATCACATATGATATGATTCGACATTTCTAGAAATATCTCATTCAGATTAATTAGGCAAATCTTCATTATAAGCTCTTATTAGAAGCGAATATCATAATGAAGTCCTTGATCAAATACAATGATGATTAAATCATGATGAGATCATGATAATGAGATTGATCATCTAGAGGTATTTGATCTAAATGTTCCTAGTCATATGATACTTGAGACGGGACATCAAGGATCCAGATAGACTAGTGTATGTGATGTCTTCTCATGTGATGAGGACGACCGATCTCATTGGTCATTAGTGTGGAGACACTGAGATACACATGCTGGTGCTCATTAGTTGAATGAGTTCACTGAACTGACCGAATTAGAAACCTTGAATGGTATCTTACCGAACTGTCTATCAGGGTTTTCTATCATCACGGTTGCATGGTTGGACCTTTGACCTGAGTCGCCAAAGATGCCTTGTTGGGTGGAACTTGTGCTTTGACCATTGACTTATGGATCACAATTTAGATGGTCCTATATAGCGATGGATCGGGTACAAGGAAAATCCGATGGAGGCAATTGAGCGGACAACAAGGGATCGTCCACTCTCGGTAAGTGAGAGTGAATGTCCTATGAGATAGTACTCTAAATCCCTGGCCAGGGTAGATAGGATAATTGGAAAAGGAGTTTTCCAATTGATCCAATTCCGAGTACAGGATCCTATAGAGTCGGTACACTAAGGAGTTGACAGTCGATGCCGTACTCCTTTCCGACCTAGACATTGGATGGATGAGGGTTTATATCCATGTGGTAACTGATGATGGAAAGGCTCAATGGAGATGAGATTATCCCCATAGCCATTTGGGATCATGGGATGTGGCTTGTACCCTTCATGATCGGTAGGCCGATTAATCTGTTATCGGATAACGGATTTAATTAAATTAAATAGAATTGTTCTATTTTATTTAGGCCTCAACCAAATAGGCTATTGGGCCTAGTGGGTCACACACAAAAGGACTTATCCACAAGTATAGGGGCAAGGGCGTAATTTATAGAGATTTTGGGTTTTTATGAAAAATTCCATAATTCTCTATAAATACTAATGGTTTCAGCCAAACCCCATCAAGCCAAGGGTGAAAACCACGTCCCAAGTCTCCTCCCTACCTCCTCCTCTCTCTAGAAGGTGTCCATGGTCGATGGAGCTCCGTTCGGGAAGAGTTCTCGAGGCCGGCGCGAAGGGAGAACCTGCTGTGGATGAAATTCGTGTGGATACTGCTGGAGACCGGACACTTGAACGGTTTGAAGAGCTTGAGAAGCTCATCTCCTTCCTCTCCATGGGATTATATGAATCCCTATCAGGTATATTTCGAACCCGATTTGATCGGTTTTCGGTTCTCGTCGTTCGGTTCTGATTGAGACGGATTCTAAAGGAACCCATAGGAATCGTCTTTTCCGCTGCACCAAATTTTAATGGACGATTCCTTACACTCCCATGGTCAAGCTTGGATCTGGAAGGTTTCTAGAGGTCCAAAGGAAGGGAGAACTCGTCTATTGAAGCAGATCGTGTGGATACCGCTAGAGACCGGACACTTGAACGGTGTTCAGCAAGGAGGAATGTCCTCTCTTCATCCATGGTGAGGGATTTTAGAAATCCCATGAGGTACTCTCATTCTACTTCATATTCGGTTCCCAGTTTTACTCGTTCGGCATCGATCAAGGCAAAGATCATGGTTTTATGGAATCAAAATTTTTCCACTGTCATGTCTTGATTCCTTACACATATATCCTCTAACATCAAGTCTAAAGAGTGGGCGGAACAAGGTGTCCAATACAACTTTGGTCTTTTGACCATAAGCATTTGTCCGGCCGCTTTGTATGCGGCCGCATTGTCTGTGACTACTTGAACTACCCGGCTCTCTCATATTTCTTCTATCACTCCATCTATCAATTGGTAAAGATACTCCACATTCTTTACCTGTCCTGATGCGTTGACCAACTTCCAAAAGACCGTGCCGGCTTGACTGTACACTAGGAAATTGATCATTGTCTTCCTAGTTATACATGTTAAGTATAAGATATTAACTAAGTTATACCAAAAAGAATGTTTATACATTTAATATAAATGAGTAAAATAAAATTTACTTACCGGTCCATCCGTCGGTCATTAACGTGCAACCTCGTTCCTCCCATATTCGATCAAATGATGCCACGTACTTCTTTGTTTCTTGCACCTCCATAGGAAGATATACATTGTATATCTCCTTTGGGTTTGGACTAGGCACTCCCCTCCTGACGTCTGCGATCGTGTCGATCATGTTCTCGTAGTATGGTCCCTTCACGGCATTTGTCGGAATGCTGTGGTGAAAGAACCACCTTGACGTTGCCCGGCCAATCTTCTCCTTGATGGAAATGTATGCCCTACAAGCCAATCATATGTGATATGATTTTACATTTCTTATAATATCTTATTCAGTATAAATGGCATAATCTTCATTACTTGCACTATCTAGATGCGACTATCGTAATGAAGTCCTAGGTTGCATGCAATGATGATTGAATCATGATGAGATCATGATAATGAGATCAATCATCTAGAAGCATGTACTCTAAATATTCCTAGTCGTAGGATCCTCGAGACGGGACATCAAGGATCTGGTAAGATTAGTGTATATGATATCTTCTCATATGATGAGAATAACCGATCTCATTGGTCATCAGTGTGGGGACACTGAGATACATATACAGGTGCTCATTAAAGGAATGAGTTCAGCGAATCGACCGATATAGAATCCCCGAATGGTATCTTACCGAACTGTCGATCGTGTATTCTATCATCACGGTTGCACGGTTGGATCTTTGACCTGAGTCGCCAAAGATGTCTTGCCGGGCGTACCATGTACTTTGACTATTGACTTATGGATCACTTAGTATTGTGGTCCTGTATAGTTAATGGATTGGGTATATGGGAAACCCGGTTGAGGCAATTGAGCGGACAATAAGGGATCGTCCACTCTCGGTAGGAGAGAGAGAATGTTCTATGGATAGTACTCTAAATCCTTGGCCAAGGTAGATAGGATAATTGGAAAAGAGTTTTCCAATTGATCCAATTACGAGTACAAGATTCCATAGTGTCGGTATATTTAGGAGTTGACAATAATGCCGTACTCCTATCCGACCGGGACATTGAATGGACGAAGTTTTATATCCGTGTGGTAACCGATGATGGAAAGGCTCTTTGGAGAGGAGTTTATCCCGAAGCCGTTTGGGATCATAGGATGTGGCTTGTACCCTTCATGATCGGTAGGCCGTTAAATCTATTATGAGATATTAGATTTAATTTAAAAGAAGTTGTTCTTTTAATTAGGCCTCAACGAAATGAGATATTGGGCCTAGTGGGTCATACACATAAGGGCTAATCCATAAGTTTAGGGGCAAGGGTGTAAATATAGAGAAAGGAGGGTTTTTGTGAAAATCTCCAAATTCTCTATATAATAGCGAATTGAGCATGAGCCCCACAAGCCAAGGCTGCAAAATTCGTCCCTACCTCTCTCCTTCACGTTTTCCCATGCTGGAGGCCATCCAGAGTCGATGGGACTTCATCCGGGGCGAGTCGGAAGGTCTGACGCGAAGGAGAACCCGACTATGGAGGCAGCTCGTGTGGATACGACTAGAGGCCGCACACTTGAGTGGCTGAACGAGCGTGAGAACGCTCGATCTTCTCTGATATTTAGGGATTATTTGAATCCCATAAAGGTACGTGTTCGAAACTGTTTCGAATACCGATTTTGGCGACGTCGTTCGGTTCCGATCGAGACCAAGACAATGATATACGAGGAATCGGAATTTTTTCCGCTGCGCCAATCTGATTGGACCGATTCCCAACACTCCTTGCATAATTTTAGGTTCTTCATCGCCGTCGTGATTGTCGTTTGACGTTGTCGTGGTCTGGTGATTACGGGATCCACGAGACCTACTGCCGGGTCGTCGTCTTGGGTGAGATCATGAACCTCATCTTGCGGTTGGTTGTTGGATCCTCTTCCACTTCCTCGACCACTCCCACTTGTAGACCCTTGACCCATCATTCGGCCGGTGCATCTATGCAACTCTTCGTCGGCGAATGATCTTCGACTTGCTTCCATTCCCCGTAAGAGGTCATCTATTTAAGAAATATTTAAGTATTCAACTACTTAATTATCTTTTAAAATAGAAGAATGAACTACGTTTATGAGTAACACCTCCCATACCTTCATACTCTTCGTCTCCAAAAATATCCGGCCTCTCTTGTCCGGTCCCGTAAATGTGTACGGAACGTCTCCCCGGTTGTTGCAATTCTTCTCGGACGGTCTCTTTATGCCGTTTGCTAGTTCCCTTCGTTTGCTCCATCGCTTGTAGGTGCCTACGAAATTGAGCTCTGACCTCCGGTGGAGTCCGTGTGCAAGGAAGAGCGTTTCCCTTCATGCCTGCAAGATGAAATTTTAAACGATAAATACCACCGAATATTACTTTGTCGCAATATTTACATTGCACTTTTCTCTCCGCCATGGAGATCAAGTTGCAATGTAACCAAGCCGGATCACTCCGGGTCGCGCCGGTAGTTTGGGTTGTTTGGCTTGGAGAAGACATTTTTTTTAACTAAATAATTACTTAAGTAAGTAATTAACTATTTAAAAAGCTAATGACGTTAATAAGTGAGTACTAATCTAAGTAAACTTTTAATTATGTAAAATAAATGACTAACTAATTATGTAACTAAGTAAGTAATTAACTATACCTTCTAACTAATGATGTGTTAAGTAACTACTAAACTAAATATCTAACTAATCTTCTAGCTAACTAACTATGTAAGTAAGTAAATAAGTATTAAAAAGAAGAAACTACTTAACTAACTAATCAATGAAACAAATATTAAATAAATATACTAAATGAACTAATGAAGTGCTTAATGAAATAATTAAGTAAATGAAAAACAAAATGAGAGCAATGAGAGCAATGAGAGCAAAATGAGAGCTTGAGAGTGAGAGTGAGGGGTGGGAGTAAGGGGAGCCCCTTGGGGGCTTTAAATAGCCCCCAAGGGGCTGAATGGGGGGGCTGGAGCCCTCCCAGACCGTTGGCAACGGCCTTATGGCCGGGGTTGCATGACCCGGTCGACGGGTTGCGTGACTCGCGTGACCCACGCGACCCGGCCAGGTGAGTCGGCCCGGCCGGGTCGCGACCGAGCCGGTCGGGACCAAACCCGACCGGGTCGGTGCTAGGTCGTGACCCGGGTAGCGATCCGGCGAACCATGATTTTACACATGTATGACAATGACTTCAAGCTGATGCCACTAACTTATTGGCAACGACTTCAATGGAGTTGTCGCCAGTTAGCATGCAAAATGCCCTAGTTCGTGATTGGGGGGCACTTTGCTTTTCTATCAGTGATGGCTTCAATGGAGTTGTCGGCAGTAAGTGTGCAATATGTGCTGTCCATGGTTCGGGGGTAATTTTTCTACATAGGCGACTCACCTATACTAAATTGTTATTGCTTAAGTCGTAGCTAGAACCTCTTTATGATGACTGAAGTCATCGCTAATCCATCATTAGCGACGATTTCAACCGTTTAGAATAGTTTTTATTTAAATAATTACATATGGTTAAAAATAAAAAAATTATGTTTGTTACATGTATTATACCAACACCTGCACATTTATGTTATCAGCTATACATTCGTGATCCAATCAAACTATACATTCACTTGTACATTTATAATATCATGTATGCATTTCTATAAGCACAAACCAAGCCCTACATTCATATACATAATTCACCGATACATTCATATAAATCACAACCAAACCACAAATCATACACTACAAACCACAAACTACATTCTTTATCCAATCACACATAACAATAAACTACAATGTACAAACCACAATGTGGAAATCCATTCAATCACATTGACCATAAATGACAAATCACATTGCTTATACATAAAAGAAAATTGCAAGTCATTTCAAGAAAACAAAGATACAATATTGTCTATCACTCATCCTCTCCAAAATATCCTTCCTCATCATCCTCATTGTCATTTGTTTCAACTGTCTCACTCTATATTCAAGGTGACATAGACCTCCAAGAATCAACTGGTTGGGGTCAATTGTTGAGTTAGCTATTCAATTTTCTTCATAAAAATGTTTTGTTGGTTGGACTTGTGTCACTTTAAGAGAATCAATCACCATATCTTGCTTCTTAATATTAATATTTTGTTTCTCTATGTAACTGGATTGTTTCTCCAGCATATCCACCTACTCCTAGACTATCAAAGTTTTGGAGGTGCTGACACCTCCAGTGCTTACATCATATTAGGTATTATGAATATGTCCTCGTCCCCCCCCCCCGACATCTGATCCATGTCAGCATATCTTTACTGAAGATAGGGACAAATTTCTCCTCATAATGAATGGATGCTCAAAGATTCCAACTTTTGATTTCTTTAAATGTGGGATATTCATCAATTGTGTCATATTTTTCTAAAAAAATTAACATTTACTAATTAATATTTGAAAATTTAGATAAATAAATTGATACACTTACCATCGTTTGACGACGTTCTTCATTCTTAAGGCAACAAAACCATCAATCCCTTCAAGAGTTTGTGCCATCTGGAACATCTCTAGACACGTAGGAGGACATCCTTTTTTGTACCAATTTACATCATTTAAAATTGTTAGAATACATGTTAACTCATATCAACATCAAATTAATAATTAATGACGGTATATACATATTATTTTCTAATTGATGAATATTCATATTTTCTCAAATAAAATGATAAGATATTAAAAATTTATAAGCATCTTGCTTAAAGAAAATAAATTTTCTACTTTATTATCATTTCTTGACAATATGTCTGATATGGATCATATTTTGTGGGAACATTATATTATGCTTCCTCCATTGATCATCCAATAAAATACTATATACACAAATTTCATTAGTTTTAATAAAGAAGGATAAAAAAACTAAAGATAAGTTATTACCTTATTTTTCAAATAGTTTTGTCTCTACATCTCCTTCATATACCTTAAGATATCTATATCTATAAATGTTGACCACTCAAACGTAAAATGTTGCAGCATGATAACCATATTGATGATGATGAGCAAATTTTTATTAACCATCATTAATTGATTGTATTAAGTAAAGGCTAGTATGTTTACCTTAGGATCTCATAATAACATTTTTTTTTGTTAGCCACAAGAGCAGTGCAATTTTTTCTGTAAATTACATTGCAACATGTTGCAAAATCCAAAAATGTGCTAAATTTCTGATCATACATTCCCAAAATTGACCCCATACAAATTGGACATTCATGGTCTATTAAGGACCTAATGTTCCTTGTATATGCTTTGGCTAGCTCTCTCCCATGTCTAATAGATGTAGCTAAAATTTGCCATGAAATCTCAAATGAATGGATGATGATACCAAATTAACCATTTATTAACTATTTAATAAAATATACTTTAGGCAATAGACTTTGGACAACCAATGGATCGAAGAATCACCAGAGTAAGCTAAAGAAAAAGGTGTTGAGTTGTACTAGGTGTAGCAAGAGTAGACTAAGGTGCATCACTCGGAGCCTGATTAGAACCAGCCCGATCAATGGAAACCTGAGTGACCTTGAGATAGTGTAGGGGCTTGAGATGTTTGTCTACTCTTACTAAACTTCTAGAATAAAAATTCGTTATGATCACCTTAAGGAGTTGTTTTAAAATTTATTGGGTATGATCTGGCCCTGATCTGGCTTATCCGATCTTGATTAGCCTTAAGTGGTTGTTTTAAAATTCATTATGCAAAATTTGGCCCCGATACCGCCGACCTAATCCCAATTGTAGTTTGGATCAACCTTAAATGGTAGTTTTAAGATTCATCAAGCACGATACAATTTGGATCGCATCAATCCAAACTAGATCAAGGTCGGAATTTGGATAAACCTATTTTGCTTAGAATGGACTAAAGAAAATGTTTTAAGGATCACAACGCATGATTTGACTCTAATCACACTGACTAGATCCCTATTGAGGTTTGGATCATCTTGTTTGGTTCTGATCCAATCCTAATCCAGCTGATTTAATTTCAATCAGGGTTCATATCATATTTAAGAGGCTATTTAAACGTTCATTAGACATTATCCAGTCCTAATCAGGGTTGGATAAGCTTATCTAGTTAGGAATGGCCTTAAGGTGATGCATTATGGGGTAAACTGGGTTTATCCCCAAACAAAGTTTGGTGCCAAATGGGCCTTCAAGTTTTAGTAGACATGATCAGCCACAATCACACCTGATCCCATTTGGGTTTTGGATCAACCTATATGATTTAAATTGGCCTTAAGGGGTTGTTTTAAAGTTCAACATACATGATCCAGCCTTGATCTAGCCGATCGTATCTCGATTGAAGTTTGAATCAGTCTTAAGGGTTTGTTTTGAATTTCATTTGACAATATTCAGGCTGATCGGGGTTTGGATCGGCATACCCTCACATTCTCTCTACCTTTCCAACCCAGTTTGGATCCTCCAATCGTTATCCTTATATTGGCAAAATCTTCACCACCTAACCGCTATATCATATTAGAAAATGAAAATGATGATGAAGTAGAAGCATATTAAGAACAACTTTAAAATACTCAACCAATAAAAATATAAATTTAAACCTACTTGATTAGGATTGGATTGGCCTATCCCAATCTGACTCATCCAATCTCAATTTTGTTGTTTTAAATTTGTATTTGTATTAATTAATTTTTTTGAAGTTACATGTATTCATCATTTATACCAAATGCTGTGGATACAATAGCAAGCTATTCTTGAAACTGTTCTAATTCATTGTCACTCTCTTTTTCAGATATTTATAATAGTTTTAAGGTTGAGATTTTACCAGTATTACCCATTTCTTATTCATGTTGTTGTCCACATAGAAAATTTGTTTCACCTAACATACAAGTGCAAATGATTCATTGCTTCATAATTTTATGTGTATTTATTGGTATAAATCTATAACATTATTCTTAAAACATCAATCCTTATTATACACATCTCACAATTGACATTCAAAAATTATAAACAAACTATTCCTATCAAAATGGATCAAAGTAATCTAATATTGGTCTATAATACCTATCACAACCAAATTGAAGTCCGATATTCACTTACACTATATAGTTGAGTTAATTTGGTGGAATATGAATATGTTGTTTGAAATATAAATCCATTACAAATATATCTATATAATGATGATGCAAATCTTAAGGAACTAAACCTTAAAAATCTCAAGCTCATTAGTGTACACAAAAAAATCCAATGTTTCCTAACTCTTACATGTGAACTAAAGCACATTGAAATGCTTTGTTCTATATTTATTTTATTATAAAGTGTATCATTATACTCTTGATTGAAATAATCTATATCAATAATGTGGTTTAAGACATTTTTATGAATTAAATATTGTTCTCTTTCCATTAAAATTCTAAGCACATGTATGCATCTTAATGGACAACCAATTGGAAAAAACATTGGATCATCTTCCTTAATATCTTCATATAGATTGCCATCATAATTCTAATCCTTAGTATGTTTCCTCACATCACGCATATTTGTAGTAATAAATTGAGTACATTCCTCAACCAAGTAACTCTAGGAAATTGAATCTTCAACCTTTGCCTTTTTACCCACATGATCTTTTAGACTCTTTAAAAATCTTTTAGTTTAATGCATCTATCGTTATTGAACTGGTCTAGACATTCTTGCCTCATATATCAAATTCACAACTAAGTAAATCATAACATCAAAAAATAATTGAATAAAAGTTGTTCAAATTTATATAATGTTATTGCAATCTAAAACTCTTATTCACTCTGGTTGCTACTATCCAACACTCATAAATGATCTTAAGGTAGTGGCATAACATTACTATGTGATTGATTACATCTTTTGACACGATACCTTGAAATACTAGAAGAATATTGACTTGTAACAGGACCTAGCAATGATGAGTTTTTAATGCACTATTTTTTATGGTTACATCTACACACCTACTATAATTTTAAGAAGAACCATTTAGCACTTAAATATTCTTAATAAAATCAAGTATCTGATATTTGTGTTCATTGATAAGCCTATAAACAACTTCTATGAATCACAATAAACCGACATGTGGATGTATTTTAGGACAAATCATTAGATTTATCAATTCCTTTCTTGAGTACCTATTATCATTGTTATTTCCTAATATATTAAATATATCTAGTTTATTATCAAACACATTCTTATCAATGTGCGCAACATCAAAACGATGTTGGATAATAAGAGATGTCCAATATGGTGCTTGTTCAAAAAATAAACTTCTTTATTTAAAGTCTTGTTCATTGGTAATTCCTTTTTAAAATCTCTAGATCTTTCTTAAACAATTTCCTGAATCCAATAACATCTGTCTCTTTTTTTGTCTCAATATCTCATGTCCTCAAAATATTTTGGTGTTCTCTTCTCACATCATCGACCATTAAACAAATACTTTTATTGGTTCTTACTCAAGCAATATGATATTGGTAGGAACTTATGATGTCCTTGATAGCATTGTTTTTTACTATGAGCTAAGTCAAATAGAATTTGTTTTCTCATTACAAATCCAACATGTTAATTTCTCATTAATACTCTATCTAGATAAATTTGCATATTTTATAAAATATTTATTATACATAGGAGTATAGGTCACATTATAAAATTCTCTTTGATTAAAATGTCATGTCTCCAATCCGATATACCATAAATCATTTAAATCTACCACCAATAGCTATAAGAATACATCACTGTCATTTTTGAGAGTTCTTGGAACAGACATTAACAATGATATCATTATGTATGTGGCTTTTAGACACATCCATAATGATATATTATACATCACTGTAACAACTGGCCACACACTATACTTTAATGATATGTTACTAAAGAAATTAAAGCCATATGAATCTAACCCAAGCCAAATATTGTGTTTCTCTAATGAAAAATATAGATACGCTTTATATACTTTTTCCATGTGGGATAATTAACATAATGATGCATTAATCTCAAGATCTCATAGTATTGTTTTTTTGTTGGTGATGAGATTAATGTAATTTTTGCTATAAATTACAATGTAACATATTGCAAACTCCAAAATAGGGGTAAAATTTTGAACCAACATACCCACAACCGACCCATACAAACTAGACAATCATGGTCTATTAAGCACCTAATGTTCCTTGTATATGCTTTGGTTGGCCCTCTCCCATGTCTAATAGATGTGGCTAAAATTTGTCATGAAATCTCAAATGAATGGATGATGATACCAAATTAACCATTTATTAACTATTTAATAAAATATACTTGAGGCAATAGACTTTGGAAAACCAATGGATCGAAGAATCACTAGAGTAAGCCGAAGAAAAAGGTGTTGAGTTGTACTAGGTGTAGCAAGAGTAGACTTAGGTGCATCACTCTGAGCCTGATTAGAACCAGCCCGATCAATGGAAACCTGAGTGACCTTGAGATAGTGTAGGGGCTTGAGATGTTTGTCTACTCTTACTAAACTTCTAGAATAAAAATTCTTTATGATCACCTTAAGGAGTTGTTTTAAAGTTTATTAGGTATGATCTGGCCCTGATCTGGCTGATCCGATCTTGATTAGCCTTAAGTGGTTGTTTTAAAATTCATTAAGCATGATTTGGCCCCCATACCACCGATCTGATCCCAATCGTAGTTTGAATCAACCTTAAGTGGTAGTTTTAAGATTCATTAGGCATGATACGATTTAGATATCATCAATCCAAATTGGATCCAGATCATGATTTGGATTGACCTATTTTTCTTAAAATGTCCTAAAGAGAATTTTTTAAGGATCACTAGGCATGATCTAACTCTGATCACACGGACTTGATCTCTATTGGGGTTTGGATCATCCTATCTGGTTCTAATCCAATCCTGATCCAGCGATCTAATCTAGATCAGGGTTCGGATCAGCCTTAAGAGGTTATTTTAAAGTTCATTAGACATTGTACAACCATGATTGAGGTTGGATCAGCTAATCTGGTTAGGAATGGCCATAAGGTGATGCATTAGGGGATAAAATAGAGTTATCCCCAAAAAAATTTTGGTGACAGGTGGGCCCTCAAGGTTTAGTAGACATGATCTAGTTGCAATCACACTGATCTGATCCCATTTAGGTTTTAGAACAACCTATATGGTTTAAATTGGCCTTAAGGGGTTGTTTTAAAGTTCAACAAACATGATCTTGCCCCAATTTGGCTGATCGTATATCGATTAGAGTTTGGATCAGCCTTCAGGGGTTGTTTTGAATTTCATTTGATATGATTTAAGCTCGATCCGACCAATATGATGCTGATTAGGGTTCGGATCGGCCTACCCTCACTTTCTATCTACCCTTCCAACACCGAGTTTGGATCCTCCAATATTTATCCCAAAATTGGTAAAATCTTCACCACCTAACCACTATATCATATTGAAAAATGAAAATGATGATGAAATAGAAACATATTAAAAACAACTTTAAAAAAATTCAATCAAGAAAAATATAAATTTAAACTTACTAGATGACGATTGGATTAACCCATCCCAATCTGACTTATTTGATCTCAATCTTGTTGTTTTAAATTTATATTTGTATTTATTAAACTTTTTGAATTTACACGTATTCATCAGTTATACCAAATACCAAATATTGTAGGTACATTATTAACAAGTTGTTCTTGATACTGCTCTGATTCATTGTCACTCTCTTTTTTAGATATGTTATAATAGTTTCAAGGCCGAGATATTGCCAGTATTATTTATCCCTTATTCAAGTTGTTGTCTACATAAAAAATTTGCTCTACCTAACTTGTAAGTGCAATGATTCATTACTTCATAATTTTATGTGTATTTAATGATATAAATCTATAATCATTAAATTATACACAACTCACCATTGACATTCAAAAATCACAAGAAACCCTATTCCTATCAAAATAGATCACAAATAATCTAATATTTGTCCATAATATCTATCACAACCAAATTGAATTTCGGCATTCACTTACACCACATAGTTAAGTTGATTTGTTATAATATAAATTTGTTGTTAAAAATATAAATTCATTACAAATATATATAAATAATGATGATGCAAATCTTGAGGAACTAAATTTTAAATTTTCAAGCTCATTAATGTACATAGAAAAGCCAATGTTTTCTAACTCTTAAACATGTGAACTGAAGCATGTTGAAATGTTTTGTTCTATATTTATTTCATCATAAAGTTTATCATTAGACTCTAGATGGAAATATTCTATATCATCAATTTGATTCAAGATATTTTCATAAATCAAAAAATATTTTATTTTCGTTAAAAATCTAAGCACATGTATGCATCTTAGTGGACAACCAATTAGTAAAAAAACATTGGACTTTCTTCATTATTATCTTCATATAGACTGCCAACATAATTCTGATCCCTACTATGTTTCCTCGTATCATGCATATATGTAGTAATAAATTGAGTACATTCCTTAACCAAATAACTCTAGGAAATTAAACCTTCAACCCTTGCCTTGTTACCTACATGATCTTTAAGACTCTTTAAATATCTTTTAGTTCAGTACATCTATCATTATTGAACTAGTCTACACTTTCTTGTCTCATATGTCAAATGCACAACTACGTGAATCATAACATCAAAATTATGATTGATGAAAAGTTGTTCCAATTTACCTAATGTTATTACAATCTTAAACTCTCATTCTCTCAAGATGCTACTATCCAACACTCACAAATGATATTAAAGTAGTTAGCATAACATTATTACATGACTAATTACATTTTTGACATGATACCTTGAAATACTAGAGGAACAATGACCTATAGCATGACATGACAATGATGACATTTTAATGCACTAATATTTTTGGTTACATATACACATCTAATGAAATTTAAAGAATAACCATTTGACACTTAAATATTCTTAATAAAATCAAGTATGTGAGATTCTTGTTCATTGATCAACCAATAAACAACTTCTATAAACCACAATAAACCGACATGTGGATGTATTTTTGGATGAATCTAGATTTATCAAATCTTTTCTTTAGTCCATATTATCATTATTATTTCTTAATATGTTAAATATATCTAGTATATTATCAGAAACATTCTTAACAATGTTCACAACATCCAAACGATAATGAATAATAAGCGATGTCCAATATGGTGCTTGTTCAAAAAATATACTTCTTTTCTTCCAAGTTCCGTTCGTTGGTAATTACCTTTTAAATCCTCTAGATTTTCTTAAACAATTTCTTAAATCTAATAACAATCATCTCTTGTTGTTGTCTTAATATTCCTTATCCTCAAAATATATCAATGTTCTTTCCTCACATCATTGACCATTAAACAAATACTTGTATTGGTTCTTTCTCAAGCAATGTGATATTGATAGGAACTTATTATGTCCTTGATAGCATTGTTTTCAACTATGAGCAAGTCAAATGAAATTTGTTTCCTTATTACAAATCTGACATGTTAATATTTATTTAGTACATAAATTTGTTATTTTAGAAAATCATTTATCGTACATAGAAGTATGGGTCACATTATAAAATTCTTTTTGTTTAAAATGTCATGTCTCCAATCCGATATCCCATAAAACCTTTAAATCTCCTACCAATAGCTATAAGAATACATCATTGTCATTTCTTAGAGCTCTTGGACTAGCCATTAATAATGATATCAATATGTATGTGGCTTTCAGACACATGCATAATGATAAATTATACACCAATTTCACAACTAGACACACACTATACTTTGACAATATGTTACTAAAGGGATTAAAGCGATATGAATCTAACCCAAGCCAAATATTGTGTTTCTTTAATGCAAAATCCAAATACACTTTATATACTCTTTTTTATGTTGGAGAATTATCGTAATGATGCATTTTACTAGCCAATTGTCCCTACCTTGGCTAGCTATGTGATGTTATACACATAACTATACTGGTTGTTTTAAATAAATGTCACAACCTATGTTTTAACATAAAATAATTTAAAACATTTTGTGTTACCTTTTAACCCTTATTTAGGATCATATTTATATCTAGGATTTTCATATTGTAGACAAAAAATTTATCTTTACTACCTTTTCATAAATGAATATAATCCTTTGTCATTTTTTCATAACTAAGTCATTGACATTTTTTAAGTTCATATAAATTGTAAGGAGCTTTTGACTTATTGGATAAGACAAGTTTAAATATAGATAAATTTTATTCATATATTTTCCAATGATACCATTTATCAACTTTGGTTGAATTTACTTTGAAATAAATTTTAATTTAGAAACATCTTTGCAACTTTCATATAAAGGTGTTTTTGCATATTTTAGTAAATTAAAATATTTGAGAGTTTCTTCATTTAGTTGATCATTATTATATCGGGTGGAAGATTGATTATTTTGAATATCTTGGAGCATTTCCATCAATTCATCACATACATTTATCATCTTATGGTTCATTTAATTGTGCACCATCCTCATTAAGAAAATTAAGTTTGATTTTACCATGACATACAAAAATTCAATAATTCAACCAAATGTCATTATATATTAAGTGTTCTTTCACAACATCTTTTTTTTAATATAATGGCGTTACAACAATTTTGTACAAAAACATTGGAATAAATCATTATGTTGTCCATGTTTTTATTGGGTCCTATATTTATGTAAAGTGTAGTCTAAGAATTCTTCTATCTCTCAAAGATACATAGGATCTAATTTGTTAGATATCTTTTTAAGATTTGTCAAAGCAACTCATTTTGTCTAATAAAAATAAAATATAGATACAAGTATATAGTTAAAGAACAATTAAAAAGATATTGGAACACAAAAATATAATGTAAACTATAGTTCTATGCAACAATAAATTACGAAAAGAATAATATTAAATCTAATTGAACATTCTCTGGATAAAGTAATTTTTGAACAATGCTCTCATTTAGAACATTCAGAGAAGAAGAAGAAGAAGAAGAAGAAGAAGAAGAAGAAGAAGAAGAGAAATATGATCAGATAAATACTTGATTAGTTTGATTTTAAAGGCCTTAGAAATAAAAATAGTTGTTTTAGTTGGTTAACTTAATGAGTTTAGATTGAAAGGGCTTAGAAACCAAACAAAAATAGTTATTGGTTTCGTTAAAAGCCCTTTGGTTTTACAAAATCTATTGCCAAAAAGATTGTTAGCAACGGTTCCAAGGAGGCCATCACCATAAGATGTATTTAGGGCTATAAATAGGTCAGATTCGATAGCAGAATTAGCAGAATCTGATTCCAATTCTGATAAGGGTTAAGGGGTTTTGATTCAGATTCTGATAATTTCGAAATTACTATGTTCCGATTTCGATCCGATTCTGATTTAGTTATTGAAATTGGAACTGAATCTAATAAATTTTGAAATACATATTAAATATTAATTTTTATTCAAAAATGAGTTAATAATTTACATATAATTACTAAAATGTGATATAATGCCCTTAAAACTTTATTTTGTATCATTTTATCATTTTATCATTTTATATATTATATTTTATGATTTATTTTATTTTATTTATATATAATTATTTTTTATCAAAATCAGATTAATGGAAACGGAATCAACAGATTTTGATAAGCTACTAGAATATCCAATTCCGATAACTTATAGGATACAAAAACAAGTTTTTAACCCATTATTTTTTATAAAAATCAAATCAAAATATCGGATTCCATTTATGCCCCTAGATGTATTACTAGTACCTATAGTCATTGCAAAACCAATATAAGTTTTGCCAGAAACTCTGTGTAAGATTTCTAAAGGGAAGTGGCAATGGCTTTCCAACCATCGCTAGTATTTCTTACTAGAAATAGATAAAGTCATCATTAATTGTCACTAGTTGATCGTTCAACAGTCGAATTCCATTGGTGATGGCTTAAGTGCACTTAGATGCATCAATGGTGATGACTTTCTAGTCATCACCACTAATATTCTTTTAATACCTAGGTGTTCCTACCACTCACTTGCGCTCCCTCTTCTCTCTCTCTCTCTCTCTCTCTCTCTCTCTCTCTCTCTCTAACCCCACCACTATTATGCTCAATGTCATCATCGTCACCGCAAACCCAAGCCCCCTGCTAAATCTCCTTTTTAGATTTTTTTAAGCATCATACTTGGGGTGTTTGGTTGTAATATAATTTGGTTTTTGTTACAAGTTTTTGTTTTTGTAAGAACCTTTGTTGAAAGAAGTGTTTAGCAACCATTTCAAATTTGTGTTTTTGAAGAGATTTTGTTCTTAGACAAAGAAGAGACTGTCATCTCTCCTTTTAAGGCATGGTTCCCCGTAATATCAAATCTACTTTGATCTAAAACTGAAGAAATCCCCATAATTCACCATATCATGCCAAGTTAAAAATATCATAATCTAAAATAGACTAAATAAATATTATCAAGTTATTCTTTTGCTTGTGACGAGATGTTTTGGTAATTAATTGTTGTGGGAGCACTTTAAGTCTTTATTTGGTGCTAAGTAATTATTTTGGCTTGGTTGGTTTGGTATGATTTGGTTTGAACACATTTCGATTTGGTTTGGTTTGGATCGGTTTGGTTCCGATCAATTTGATTTCATTTGGTTGAGGACTAGGTTTGGTTTAAACGAAACCAAACCTAATTGAATTGGTTTAGTTTAGTTCGGTTTGCTAAATTGATTTGCTTTGGCTTAAAAGGGATTAGAAAAACAATCAAGTTGGTAACTTAGTTTAAATTTTTATAAAAGCTAGCTTACCGAATTGGTTGATTTTGCAAAAAGGCCTTAAAGGGCAATCCAAACTAGTATACTAGTTTGGCTCGGCTTAAATGGCCTTAATGTTTGTTTTAGATTTTTTGACGAGAAATTTTGTTGTTCATCAATTATTGATGTGACAATATGTATTTGTCTTTTTCTTATTGTCATTAAGTTCAAATGATATCTTGGATCAAGGCTTGCTTCCTTTATAAAATGTTCGGTTATATTTTAAATTTCATTTATATGTTTATTTGTTTATTGGGTTTAAATTTTTATTAGAAAAAATGAGTACCTTAGATAAATCTTGGATGCATATTTTTGATAAATTAGATTCTTGGTATCTTCGAGGGATTTAAGAATTTATAAACTACACTTTTCATGGTTGCAAGACACAATATAGACATAGACAACATATAGAATTAATTTAGTGCCCTTGTAAAAAATGTCATAATACCTTTATTGTAAAAAGAGATGTTGTAAAAGAATACCTAATATCTAATGGAATATGGTTAAATTATCAAATTAGGATATACCAAGGTTAAATCAAAGTTTATTCTAGTAATAAAAATGATAAATAATTAAATGAACTACAAGTTGAAAATGTAGAAGATGGATGAAAGCAAATGCTCCAAGATATTCAAAATAATCAGAATGAACCAATTGAACAAACTCTATAATTTTTTTTAAATTATTAAAAGATGCAAAAACACCTTTATATGAAGATGTGAAAGATGTATCTGAATTGAATTTTCTTTTAAGGTTGATTCAATTTAAGCCAATGAATGGTCTTACTAGAAAAATGTATGGATATGAAATTATCTGTATTTAAGAAAATCTTACGTAATAAAGCATGTGATCCCGATAATTGGTACGACTAAAAATATATATTGGAGCATTTGAAAATAGTTAAAGAATTTAATAAAATTGGAGCATTTAAAAAATATATTGAAGAAAATAGTTAAAGAATATACTAAAAATATATATTGGAGCATTTAAAAATATATATTGAAGAAAATAGTTAAAGAATTTGAAATTGGTAATGAGAAAATTCATTTATGTAAAAATAATTGTATGTTTTGAAAATATAATAAAAATAAAATTTTTTATTCACAAGGTAATACATGTAGATATAAATATGCTTCTAAATATTAAATAAAAAAGTAGCAAAAAAAATTTTACATTAATTTCTATTAAGAGATAGGTTGTTGCATTTATTCATAACATCCATTATGGCTAAATGGATGATGATATGGCATAGCTAGCCACAATCTTACCAATTCGTTGGTGAAATGCATTATACTGTCGATTCCCTCACTTGGAAAAGAGTAGATAAAGTTTATCTATATTTTGCAGTAGAGAAACACAACGCTCAGCTTGGGTTGGCTTCCGACAACTTCAATCCATTCAATAACATATGTTCAAACTATAGTGTGTGACATGTTATAACAATAGTATACAACTTGCCACCATTGATGTGTATGAAAGCTGCATACACAATGATATCACTGTTAATACCTAGTCCAAAAGCTCTCAAAAATGGTAATGATTTATTCCTACAATTGTTAATAGAAGAATTAAAATATTTGTGGGAGATCGGATTGGATAATATAACACAACACATCAAGAAAGTTTGTGATGAGCCTTATACTTTTGAGTACGAGAAATAATTTTTTGGAAATGCAAAATTTTTGGGATAGAGTACTCAAGAAAAATTAACATGTCTTATTTGTAATGAGGAAACACTTTCTGTTTGACTTATGCATATTGAGAAACAATGTTATCTAGGACATCATTGGTTCTTACCAATAGCGCATCAATGGAGAAAGAACTAATACGAGCATCTTTCTAATGGTTGACAGTGTAAAATTAGAACACCAAAGATGCTAATAGGATATGAGCTATGAAGGTAACAACAAGGGATAGATTTTAATTAGATTTAGAAAACCATTTAAGAAAGATTTAGAAAAATTAAGGATGAATTTGCAAAAAAAGAAAAATTGGAAGAAGATGACTATATTTTTTGAAAGACTACATATTTGATATCTCTAATCATCCGACATCATTTGGATGCCATGCACATTGAGAAGAATGTGTATGATAATATTTTGGATATTTTTAACTTTTTAGGAGTCGATAAGAACAATATTAACTTAATAATGGATTTGGTAGATTTAAAGGTTTGTCTAAAGTTACATCCACATGATGGTTCATTGAGGTGCACATATGCACTTTATAGGTTTAGCAATAAGCAAAAGTCTAAAATACTTGATTTGATTTTGAAAATTTGAGTGCCATATGGTTGTTCCTCAAATTTGAGTGGATGTGTAGATGTAAGTACTAGAACAATTAGTGGATTAACAAGTCATGATTATCATATCATGATGTAAATGATTATTCTCTAACATTATAACTCATTGCATCAAAAAATGTATTAAGTTATGCTAGGATTTTAAGGTTTTTTGTGCTAATATTGGATAGCAACATCTTGAGGAAATGTGAGTATAAGATTGCAATAACATCTTTTAAATTAGAATAACTTTTTCTACTTGTGTTTTTTGATCTTATGGTCCATTTATTGTGCATTTGGCATATGAGACTAAAAATTGGACCATTTCATACCGGTGGATGTATCCAATTGAAAGGTACTTAAAAAGACTCAAAGATTATGTGGTTGACAAGGCAAGAGTTGATGGTTCAATTGCCTAGGGTTATTTGGTTGAGAGATGTGCACAATTCATTTCTACATATATGCATGATGTGAGTGAATATAGTAAAGATTAAAACTAATGTGATGGCATATATGAAAATAATCATGAAGCCAATATTTAAACAAGTTGACCATCCATTGAAAGGCAAATATGTGCCTAGAACCTTGATGGATAGAAGACATAGATTTAATCTATATATATATGTCTTTAATCAAATAGATGGTATAGATTACTTCTGTCAAGAGCATAATGATACTTTTAATAACAGAGAAAGTATAGAGGAAAATTGTTCTATTTGGTTTAGATCACACATCAAAGAGTTAAGAAACATAGGCTTTTCTAGGTATACTAAGAATCATGAGATTTTATCACTCAATCCCTCAATATTTGCATCATCATATTCAAGATATACATGCAAAGGTTTTAGATTTTGAACGATGAACTCAGATTTCACTAAATCAACTCAATCATGTGGTGTCATTATGAATGCCAAACTTCAATCTAGTTGAGATATATATTATTGGTTAGGTATAGTTCAAATGTTGTTTGATTAGTGTAGTCATTTAATACCTTTTGAATGTGAAGGGTGGGATGTGTAGAATAAGGATTGATGTTTTAAGGTTAATGAGTACAATTTTATATATCATTATCAAACACAATGAAGTTTAGGGATTGATGAACTATTTGCACTTGCATGTCAAGTTGAACAAGTTTTATATGTAGATGATAACTCGAATAAGGGATGGATGTTACCGATAAGATCCCTACATCATAACAATTATAACATATCAAAAAATGAGAATGGATATGAAGTAGCCATATCAAGAGCAACTTGTTAATGTACCCATAATATTTGGTATAACTAATGAAGATGTATTGCTTTAAGAAACTCAAGCCATACAAATAAAAATTTAAAATCTATGTTTGTGTAGATCAAGTTTCTTGATGTTGGATTTGTTGTGGTTCTACACTCATTTTCCAATATATCTTGGAGGTTATGAGTTATAAATAGAGATAAGGGTAAGGAGAAAGATGGAGATAGGGAAATGAGCAATGACGAAAATTGCTAGAAGACCTCATAGTCATCCCCCAAAGTCTGAAAGGAGGGGAAGCGCAAGTATTAATAGTTGAATGAAGAAGTCCTGAAACAATGGATGCTTTCCATCTTTGTGAATCTCTAGTTTTCATGATTTAGGGTGCTTACTGAGTTCTTGAAAGGGTTTGGCCTATTGATAATAGTTCTTACTGTGTCATCTAATGCAGATGCATTAATGATACTGTAAAAGATGTTACCCACTTTGGCATCCCTTTCAAGATACTAATAAATGCCCTAAATTTTGAAAAGCAAGGGATTCCATATAGACGAGAATCATCCAATGTTCCAGGACTTCTTGTTTGAATATTAATGCTCTCTCTCTCTCTCTCGCTCTCTCTAGACTTTGGCAGAAAACTATGAGGTTATCTGAGAACACTAGTTTGGATTGGCCTAAGTAGGCATAAAAAACAAAATGAGTTAGAACCCAAGTTGTGTCATGTTAGGCTGGTTTGGATTGGTCTAACTAGCCATGAAAACCAAAAAAATGAGTTATAACCCAATATGTGGATGGTTAGGCCAATCCAAATCAACTATTGGTTTGGATTGGACTATTCGACCATGAAAATCCAAATGAGGAGTTAGGACCCATCCCGGAACCTTGGATGCTTTACATCTTTGTTAATCATGAATTTTTCAATAGTTGGGGCACTTAATTGGTATTTTAAAAGTTTGGCCTAATTATAAAATTTATTATCATGTCATCTAATGTAGAGGCATTAATGATGTTTTAAGAATTTTTACCCATTTTTGCATCTCTTTCAAGATACAAGTAAGGGCCCTAAATTTTGAAAAACTTGGGATTACACAGATACGAGAAGCATCCAATCTTATGGGACATCTTCCTCTAAATATTAATGCTTTCTCTTCTCTTCTTTTCAGACTTTGGCATTTACGTTGGTGGCCGATGGAAGGTGGCTTCACTGGCTCCTAAATTTTGGCTCCAGAGAGAACCAATGGAGTTATGCTAGAGAGAAAGAGAAAGAGATAGATAAATAGAGACAGTGCATTGGTAAAGAGCAATGTTGGCGATAGAGAGAGTGCATCGACAAAGAGCAATGTTAGCTACAACATAGTGGCAGCAGTAGGCACTATGCCAATTTCGGCCTTTACCTACGCAAGGAAAACATAAGTAAAACCAATTTTCTCATAGGTGTTTCAATTTATCTATGAGGTACCCTGTAGAAAGGCCCATCGGGGAGTGCATGTCTGTAAATATTTTACCTATAGGGGGTACCATAGGTATAGTACATGTACTATACCTACGGGTCAAAGAACACCTGTAGGTATAGTACGGATGTATACCTACGATTCATACACCCATATGTAAATTATACTCTTCTACATAGCATGCCTAGGTAAAGAACAATTATACAAATTAATAATAAAACATGTACCTAAGGATACTCCCGTGGATAAAAGTGGTGGTCAAAAATAAAAAAATATTATTTTTTAACAATGTATTACAATTACCAACGAAAAGAACCGTAAGTAAAGGCATACATTCATACAACCCATATTTGGTCTATTTATTTACACAATCAACCTCTTTCATTTACACATTTCAAACATTATTCATCTCTTCACAGTCAATACAACAAAATTCACAATGAATGCAACCAATATACTCAACCAAATTGTTTCATGCAAATTTCATGAAACCAAATTTACACAAATTTCACAAAGAAGTGTCACAAATATTTATTACTCTTTTAGTTTCACAATATTTAATATTCACAACCAGTCATGAGTAACAACCTATTTTGTCAAGATAATGTAAACATTTACAAAAAAAGTTTAACAACATGTTTTAATCTGAAATAATACATTTACACCTATATTATACATCAATATACAAAACATTTAAAAATTTTTATCCACAGCCAAAGTATTGATGAATTCCATTTTTCAATGCTCCTCGTGCACAGGAATGTACTCAATCTACCTTCAAGATAACCTGTAACGATCATAAAATTACAAAACCATAAGTACGCAAAATGATAATTTGTGTGCTATAACTTTGTATGCAAAGATAACTTACAAATAGGGCATTTAGCCTTTTAACAATTACAATTGATACCGTTCATGAGCACAGACATGTGTTCTTGTAAGATGTCATGCCATCCTTCTACTTGCACATAGCTCCATTAACTCAATCTCTATTTTATCTGTCTTATGAAGTCATATATATATATACATGTATGTAAAACATACTACCTAACATCCTTGTTAGTAGTCATCCTGATTCACATGCAGATAATATGATAGTATGTCTTGGCCTACAAATTTATTCTTTCCACCTACAAATGAGTAAGCAAAGGGATTCTAGCAATGAAGGAAGCTATCAAGATAGATCAATTGATAGGGTTAGATAATTGCTTATCATTGTGGTGCTTGGTGTGCTTATTCTAATGGGACTGCTTGATCCAAATACAATAGTTAAACAACATAGCAACTTGATTCATAATAACCTGCATGCATAACATTCATTACTTGATCGCATAGCCTTGGTCGAGAGTTTCTCAACGGTGCCCAAAACATGAAAAATGGACACTGGAAGGCCGAAATGACGATTTTGCCCCCGACACTTCGGGACAAGTTGGAACTCTACCATAGAATTTTATCTTTACCATATTTTCAGCATTAGATAGAGCTGGACAACGCTTAAAATGGATAAAAAATCCAACCACCGGTTGGAAAGATATGTGAGGAATATCAAATCCGGCCAAAGTTTGTATTAAATGACACCTGGGGCATAGTGGTCTGACAGCTCTCGGACCGACCCATGGTCTGAAAATTTCAATTTTTTGATCCAAGACTATAGACTCAGGAATATTGATGCATTGAAATTAAATTTTGTCCAACAGAAGAATTTAATTGCATCCAATTACAATTTCTAGCATTATCGACGGTCGAGATCGCACCGATTGGGGATCAGTAAAATCAAAATATCTGATGCAATTCAAGGCATCATGGCCATACATCTTATTGGTGCATAAGATCAATGGTCAAAAGGGGTTATCTCATATTTTTATGATTTAATTCCAGGTGTGTTTAATCAATTTTTAGTCAAAATTAATGATAGCCATCGGATTAGGAGCATCTAGATGGATGGGCTAGATTGAGCTTCATCTCTTGCATCCAACACCTCATCGTTTGGCCAAAATTCCTTCATTATCACCTGATTTTGGTGACATCCAGCCTTTTCCACACTCCTCCTTTGGTTGGAGTCCTTTTCATTAAAGACATTTTCAGATAGGACTCTTGCTTATTATTATCCCCATTTTTCTTTAAGATAATTTTTACACCCAACCACCTTACCTCTCGTTTTGGCTTATCCTTATCTCTCTTTGTAGATACGCCAAATTTGCCTAATTCAGAGCATAAAACTTATATCTTATAGGGTAACATGTGTAAATGATATTAGAATGATGCCGGGTCTTTTAATGTTGATTTGGAGCTTCACCAAAGAAAATCGGACGTTCTCTAGAGTTTTTCGCACAAAGCCATAATTTTTGAGCGAAAGCCACACGTAAATTGTGTAAACACGAAAATTGGCTAGATGACCAATGCCTAATGATCATGCATTGAAGGTTGTGGTCAGATTCTTGTTTTGGACAAGTTTTGTTTCATGTTGTGTCCCTCTTGTTGGCCGTCAAAATCATTCCGACCAATATCGTATCTTCCGTTCACTATCCTAACTTCTGGATAAAATTCTATAGTTTTGGAGAGTTTGGTGGCTAATGTGTCACTTTAAAAAGCTTCTTCTGCCTGTTATGTTTCCAATGCAATAAACGACGTCAAATTCTGAGTTCGAGAGTGTCCGTAATGGCTTCCAGAACACAGACGCATGGAAACAGTACCATGCACCCTGGTTTGAGGGCACATGTGCCCTGGCCTGAGGGCAGATGCCCATGAGTCCCCATACGGAGGCACATGCCCATACGCCCCTGATCAAGGGCACATGAGAACTAATTTTCGATTATAACTCTACCTTCGACAAGATCAGGTCGAAAATTTTGATCGGATCAAGCTGAATTTTTTCGGCTGGATTGGTGTGCCTTGAACCAGGGTGCATGTGCCTTGAACCAGGGTGTAAGGGGCCTATTTTTTAGGCCAGATCGAGTTGGCCATTCTCCTATATATTGAGATGACCTCTGGTTGTTCCAGAGGCTGGTTCATGACCCTCGGGCTGCTCAAGATGTCCAAGCTTCCTCCTACATCATTTTGATGATTTTTATAGTGAGAATTGTGAGTTTTTAGAAAGAGAAGTAAGTTAAGGAGAGAAGAAGGCCGGTCTGCAGGTGATCAGCCAGGTCGCTCTTTTTTGGCTTCTACAGAAGCGTGTTGACATCTTCTACCAAAGGTCTCTGAATAAAAGTTCTTCTTTGAGTTTTCTTTTGTTTTCAATTTACGGCACATGATTCGGAGGTCGGTGCTGGTTGTGGCAAGCTCTGAAGAAAAGTCGCACCTTGCATATCCTGAACTACTGTTCGGCTTTTTTGACAACACAGATTTGGCCATATCTCTCTCAATTCTACTTAAATTTTTTTGTTTTTATTCTTATCTCTTTATTTTAACATTCTCCATCCATCTATCATTTTTAAATTTTTATATTAATTTTATTCTGTTAATTTGAAAATAAAAAAGAGAGGTTAGAAGTGACCCAAATCTGGTCAGTTTCTTTTTAGTTGTTTGTTTCCTGTCATTCTTTTTACATATACTCCACTTTTTTTATTTCTAGTTGTCTTTTCATTTGATTTATTGTCTAGTTGCATAGGAAATTAAGCACTCATGAGTTGAGGACTCTTCTTCATTGGCCGGTCGAAGAAGGAGAAGCTTTAACCCGCACTCTTCCCGCCAAGGTACACACACGATCATTTTCTTATTGCATAAAGTGGAACCTGCAGTTCTTGATGAGCACATCATGTCTTAAGTTTTCTTTTTCTCATCCTCCTCCCACATGACCCAAGCCACCTCTTTGGTGATCGAGTGATGTCAAGGGATGAAAGTTCGGGGGTCAATGTGAGTCTAGGATTGAGGTGAGTTGTTTTCTATGTTTTCTTTCATTCTCATCCCCTCTTGAGGTGACGGTCCAGATCATAGACGGGACCCAAAACCCCATTTTTAGAGTCGATAGCTTTTTGGCGACCACGGTGAGACAAGCAATGTCTTTAATCATCGGTGCTTAGTGTCTCTTTGCAACTAATTCTAGTTCTGGACCGGTTCGCGCGTGAGCCTTCCTTTCTTTCCACCCCTCCTAATTTGATTCTATCTCAAATTTTATGTTTTCACTCTTCTTTCATTAGATCTTAAGTGCCAAATATTTCATTTGATTTTTGCCATTTTATTTTAGCTGGTTTCCACATGAACCCACCTTTTGCTTCTAAAACTAGTTCCCGCGCGAACCAACTCTCTTCCACAAATCGGTTTCCACTTGAACCAAAATTTATTTTCAGCCATTCAAGTCAGATTTTTTCTATTTTATTTCATGTTATCCCACTTTCAAATCGGTCACCGCATGACCCTCTTTTATTTTCAAATGCCATTTAAACCGGTTCCCACGTGAACCACCCGTTTTCACTTCAAACCGGTACCCGCGTGAACCAATTGATTTCTTTACTTTGGTTCCCTCGTGAACCAAACCTCTTTCTTCAGATCTATCCCCACGTGGATCAGATCCTTATTCACCTTCAAATTGGCCCCACGTGGCCCTTTTTTTAATCATTCAAACTGATTCCCACATGAACCACCCCTTTTCTACCCAAAACCAGTTCCCGCATGAACCACCTTCACTTTTTACCCCAGTTCCCATGTGAACCAATTTGTTCTTACATCGGTCCTCGCGTGTACCACCCTTTTTGCTTGGCTATCAGATCTGAACCCTCTTCTTTCTATCACTTTTTCACCACCTCCATTTTGGCTCTCGTGAGAAACAATGTCTACATTCTAGTTTATGGTTGCTTGTCTAGTTTCTAGTTACTTGTCTTATGTGCTTGCTTGTTTATTTAAGTTTATGTGTTTGCTTTTTATTTGCATAATTACTTGATTGCATTTTGTGCTCCTTCTCTCTACCACTTTCTTTTACACTTTTTTTCTTTTGAGGCGGGAGCTCACTTTCCCATTTATCCCTCCCATCCGAAACACCCTCTTGGTGGATTCTGACATCTCTTATGGGATATTCCTTCCTAGTTGACTTGGTTGGCTTTCATCAAGGCCTCCGTAATTCCTCATATGCGGAGTATTCTTTTTCACGATCGGGTTGGTTGTACCACTCCCCAAAACCCGAAGTATCCCAAGTTATCTATGCGTGGTGAGATTGTGTGAACCTAGGTCATTGGAGATTGGAGTTAGGATTCTAACCCAATTGTTGAGAGAAGAATTCTTAACAAATACATAAACCTAAGGTTTAATCAAAAAAAATCATTGCGTAATCTTGTTTTCAAGTCTTTGCATCACTTGTTTGTCAAACAAAAATTGAAAACTCCAAAAAAATGCAAAATACTAAAACTAAAAAAAAATTCTTTGTTTGTTTTGTCAACTTGTTTGTTTTACCCACTTTTTGAAATTGATAGGGTGGCAATGCAATTAAGTTCTGGAAGACACGTTGAAATGGCGGAACACGCTGAACATCAAGAAAACGAGATGGGTCACCAACTAATTTCGTCTGATGATCATATTAATCCCTTATTTGAGTCAGAAACGCAAGAGGTCTCTCAACCATCTGCTCCACGAGATGTCGAACAACTCTTTAGGGATTCATCCCTTTTTAGTGACAGAGAAACCTTTTCACAGATACAATCCTTGGTGAAGGGTAAAACCTCCTCTGATCATACTTTTGCTGAAGCCAATCGAGTTACCTCATCTCCTTGTTCCATGGTTCAGCCACCACTAGTTCAACCATCTTTTCTTCAACCACCTATTGTCCAGCCATCTATAATTTAACCATCACTAGCTCAACCATCTATGGTTCAACCATCATTTGTCTAGCCACCTTACTCCAACCCCGTTGCTCCTTTTGCCCATCAGGTCATAGGACAATCATCAGATAATTTGCCAATTCATGCTCCTTAATTCTAGAATCACACATCTAACTACATACCCACACCAGTAAATCAAGAACTTGCTCTCACCCAGGGAATCATGGATCAGTTCACCCAAATGAATGAATGTTATGAAGAGTTGAGATGTCACTTGGATTCCAAGTCAACTCTTGAGGTCTCTATTCCTTCTTTGCTAATTCTTCACCTACCACCTTCAGAATTACCAGTTTATCACTACTACAATGGTACCAACAATCATTTTTTTCACCCTAAGGATTTTCTCTATAAGTCTTCATTTTAGAAGAATGATCGTAGAGTCCTTGCTTTTTTGTTCCGCTGATCACTAAAAGGGTCTGCATTGGAGTGGTTCTACTCGCTTGACCCCTTTTAGGTAGGAGATTTTGATATTGTCAAGACCAAATTCTTGCAAAGATATAGAGTCCAGGTGGCACCATCATGCTCGATTACAGATATGATTGTTAAGAAGATGAAGCTTGAGGAGGACTTCATAAAGTTTGCTGACGGGTGGAGCGGAATGGCAGAGAAATTGACGGATGTCATTTTAGAAGGAAAACAAGTAAAGATGCTCATTGAAAACACTACACTACCTTTAAGTAATGTTTTTATCATGCACCATCCTACTACTATGAATAAGCTTTATGACAGTGCCCGATACTTGCGAGCCCACTTTAAGGATGCCACAATGATAAATCCTTTTGATCCCAAACCTAGAAACTTCAAGAAAACTACTTCTACACCAGCTAGGCCTACAACCGTGGGAGTAGTCAACAATGAAGCTATAAACATTGTGGAGAACTAGGGAGAGAACCTTCAAAACTAGTACAGGAACCCACCATAGAACCCATTTTACCACCCCCCTCAACAGCATGTTAGACCACAACAACCACAACAACCACTAGTATTGCAACCCCAACAACGCTGTCAACCCACCTACAATGATAGAAATGTATGCCCTACAAGCCAATCATATATGATATGATTCAACATTTCTAGGAATATCTCATTCAATTAAATAGGCAAAACTTCGTTACTAGCTTTTATTAGAAGCATATATCATAATGAAGTCCTCGATCACATGCAATGATGATTGAATCATGATGAGATCATGATAATGAGATCGATCATATAGAGGTATGTGATCTAAATGTTCCTAATCATAGGATCCTTGAGACGGGTCATCAAGAATCCGGATAGACTAGTGTGTGTGATGTCTTCTCATGTGATGAGAATGACCGATCTCATTGGTCATCAGTGTGGGGACACTGAGATACACACACAGGTGCTCATTAGTAGAATGAGTTCACTGAACTGACCAATTTAGAAAAACTTGATCGGTATCTTACCGAACTGTCTATCAGGTTATTCTTACATCTCAATAGCACGGTTGGATCTTTGACCTGAGTCACCAAAGATGTCTTATCGGATGTATTTTGTACTTTGATTATTGACTTATGGATCACCATCTTTATGGTCTAGTATAGTTGATGTATTGGGTGTAAGATAAACCCGTTGGAGGCAATTGAGTGGACAACAAGGGATCGTTCACTCTCGATAGGAGAGAGAGAATGTCCTATGGGATAGTACTCTAAATCCCTGGCCAAGGTACTTAGGATAATTGGAAAAAGAGTTTTTCAATTGATCTGAACCTGAGTACAAGATCCCAAAGATGTAGGCACCCAGATGAGCCGGTGGTTCGTAGTAGAGAGCGTTGGTTTGGATTGGAAGGTGAGATGATGAGTGTGTGGTTGTGAGTGGTGTGTGTGGTCGCCAGGAGCCGAAGACTCCAAAGTGTGATTAGGTATGAAACAAATGAACTAAAAAAAACAAGTTTGACCATCGTACCTTTAGGGATGGGAAAGGGGGGAGATTGTTAGGTTCTAACTTCTCCTCTCTCTGCCGGCCGAAAGAGGAGAGCTTTAGTGAATTCTTTCACCTACGATCGGATTGAAGCTTCACCCTGATCGGTTCACCTAAGAATGTCCTGCATAAAAAATATAAATAAAACAAATGAAGATCATTAGCTCTGGCGTAAGTATAGTATTATTCTTGGTATGGACTCTGAATCATGAAAAAGGGAATGAACTAATTGGATCGGGACGGAATCCCAACCCCTATTTTTGGTAGGTTTTTAAATATATATGAGGTGAAAAATGATCTAATGCATGCCAAATAACATGATGAAAAGTTCTAAGATGAAAACGTAAGACAAAAACTCGATTAAATGGGTGATCGGACTCTAAAAATTGCAAAACAAGCTTCTGCCTCTACTGGTGCCCTATATATAGGGCGCTAGCTGCAGGTGCCCTACTTATAGGGTGCATTGACCAAGGTCAAAGCGCTCTGTATATAGGGCACTAAGTCTGGCTCGAGCAGATTTTCTTCCCCTCTTCGCGATGCTGCTCCGGAGTGCTGGGCGGCTTTCAGGATGAAGTAGGGGCTCCTCCTTGTAGACAATATGCAA